>BQNB010005720.1:22926-99004 GCA_026074375.1 Tanacetum coccineum | reverse complement strand
TGGGATCTGCATCACTATTTTTCTTTGTTAAGTGAGAGATTTTCTCCTTTAATTCACGAATCGTATTGCCTCGACTTTGAATCTGTTCATTTAGTTTCCCAGGCAAGCGGATCATTAGTGGGTGGAGTGATTCTTTCAATTATCAGTCGATCTTGTGCAACATGCTTCTCATGTTGTTTCAAGTATGCATACAGCTGTTCATGATTTGTCTCTTTCAGACCTTTGTTCAGTTTAACTATTGTGAAAAATCTATCCCATTCAGGTGACATGTTGTTGACAAACCTGGAGTTTAGTTGAATGTTAGGCATAGTCATCATGATATTCCTCATGTCATTAACAAGCTTGTGGAACCGGACATAGTACTCATTGATATTTTCACCAGGAAGCATCTTGAAGCGTTCAAATTCATCATACAACTGAGATTCTCTGTCTTCTTTGGTGAGTTCAGATCCCGCGAGAAGCATTTTGACATTGTCCCATATTGCTTTTGCTTCAATGTTGTGATTGATGAGCTTGTAGATGTCTTTGGGTAATCCTTGAAGTACAATGTTGGTTGCACGGACATCGGCATCGAATCGTTTCTTTTCATTGTCATTAAGATCATCATAAGTTCGAGCCCTTTCTGGTCCAAGAAGAACACCCCCTTCAGGTGTGGTACCTAGTGTGTCCCTGGTGACTCCAAGCTGAAATGGACCTTGATCAATCGACTGAAGAATGTAAACTCCGTTTTCCTTTCCTCTACAATACAACCGGATTCTTTGTGACCATGATTCGTAATCAGTCCTATCAAGCATAGGAGGGCGGGTATCGGAACCGGCCGCTTGAATATCATCAGAATTACTAGACATGATTGATTGTTTGTGTTATGATAAACTTTGGATCGGTACAATGATTAGTTATTGTATGTTAAAAGTGATGATTGTTTGTTGATATAGGTGATATGTTGTTTGTTTGTGATTTGGTTTGGTTTAATTAAGTTTACGAAATGCAATACACAAGTCTCAGTCAGGAAATCTAGACAAGTCTCAGTCAAGAATTTCAGACAAGTCTCAATGTTGAGGATTAGACAAAACTCAGTGAGGTGTCCTAGACAAAACGTAGTCAAGAAGCAAAGACAAAACGCAATGAAGAATTTTTTTTTGCTAGAGATTCTTTCCACCAAAACACAATCAGGGTCTTCAACTTAGGACAAAACACAAGACACAAAATGCAATGAGAAGGAGACAACGCTTAGTAGACAGTGACTGTTCTGGGCAAAAAGTAATCAATCTAGAGACAATACGTAATCAAGAAATTAATTGGGGCAGGAGTTTCTCTATGCTTCAAAACGCAATGAGGTGTCTTCAACATGAGACAAACACACAATACACAAAAACGCAAACCTGTAGTAGTTAACCAAGCAATTTACAAAAACGCAACTGACAAAACGCAGTGGCTTGTATACTAAACTAGAAACACAAACCGCAGTGTAACTATTCTTGGACAAAGAGCAGAGAGACAAAAGCAACTAAGGAAACGTCTTTCCAGGAACAAGACCAAAACGCAAATTTCCAAAAAAACGCTTCAAATCACCAAAAATCACCCTTTTAAACGTTTAAGCTTGTATTTTCAGGCACAACTTGGGTACTAGAAGGCTTAAAATACACTAAAAACACTAACTTTCACACCACAATAGGGAGAATCAAAAGAAAGCCTAATGTGAAAACCATAAACCTTTAAAAACTAAATTTTTGATTAATTCTTCCAAGAGAAACGCACATACAATCTAAGTAATCATCCCATGTGCTTTGATACCAATTGTAGTATATTGGATATCATAACACAATCAACAGATGATGGGTTGGCCAATTTCTAGAGAGAGAAAGTAAGGATTCTAGTGAGAGAAAATCACTTAGTGTGTGTTTGTAATACAATGAACAACCAACCCCTTCCCATGGCTGGAAAGGGGTATTTATACAAGAGTTTAGATGCCCTAATGGGCTATGGTATGGGCTTACAAGTGGGTAAAAGACCCGGCCAACACTATGAGTCATACGCTTACGGTTAAACTACGAGCTAAGCTATTCTAGTTAATACATGGGGTGACCGAGTCTTTTTTGTAAACCTAACATGGAAGATAGTCAAGAGGCAACTACTCATAAACTTAGATGGGACCCTATCAGTTTCAGAATTGTTCCTAGGATGTGGTCTTCTAGTCTCAGTAGTGTTGTTTACTATGGTAGGAGAAAAACCATTAGAGTCAAAATTAGCTTGTTGCTTATGGATGACATTTGGTTGAGAAACAATGATTGGTTTTATCCTAACGCTTATTTTAACAGGTTTGTTAGGAACAACATTATCAACCCTAGAGGTCTTAAAAGGATTAGTCCTAAAGATTCTAGGGGCAATCACATTAACAGTTTGACAACTCTTTGATTTCTATGTGTGGAAGGTATCGAGTTTGTGATATAAATGTGATGGTTTTGACGAAGAATTTGACTCACCAATCCGTGGATGACAACCTTAATTTTGTAAGAGGAGTTAATTTCAGTTTTGGTTTATATAAAGAAGAAGGTGGTTTTCCAAGATTGATTGCTTTGTAAAGCTAGTATTCGTTCTTGTACCTTTAGTGGTTGACTTTTGTTCAGAAACACTTATTCACTAACTTAGGCTCTTAGCTTAGCATTTTCATAAATGGTGTCATATAATTGTTTTTGCAAATAGTCAATTATTGATTTGGTTTGAGCTTATGCCACTTTGATAGAATTAAACAGGTTCTTGTATGTTATCTTAAGATGTTTATTTTCTTTTGCATAATCCAAACCAGAAATTCTAGTAACACGTTCTCATCTTTAAATTTCTAAGACATCGCGATTTTTTAAATTTTACGATCATCGGGATAAAAAGGTATTGGATGCACATTGAGTAATCACTCTCTTTACCCTTGAGATCTCCAACTGAGCTTGCTGTAAAGCATATTCATTTTGGTCTTGGATGTCTTTTTAGGCTTTATCATATGAAAGTTTTTTTAATATTTGCATTCCTCACAATTTTTTATAACTAATCATTCAAAGACGCAGCTTATTCTTTTTCCTTTTTGATAAATGCAAGTTTCAAGTTTTTGATTCGTTTACGATCAAGCTCGTTTGGAGATCAGTATATTTCACTTATGAGTAAGAAAAAGTGAATATATCATGATCATAAAAAAATTTCATCTTGGGTACCTCAGATGGGATCCATTAGTTATAAGACGGGGGCGTTGTCAGACTGAGTTCCAGATGTAGATGCTTGCTACAATGTATCCTCTGAAGTGCAATTCACTTTTACTCTCTCAGTTTCTTCATAAGCATCTGCAACATCCATGAACTCAAATTCGTCTTGAGTACTTTGGATCCCTACTTCTTCCTCTTGAGCAATCTACAACTGTTACTGAAGATAAGAAGCATCCCGTTTCCTTGGCTTTACTGTGTAGTTGCTGGCATAATGACCCTCTCCTCGATAGTTATAACACCTGTCTGAATTTACCTTAGGTTACTATTACATTACCTCAGCCAGTAATGTTACAACATTTCCTTTCCCTATTTCTGATTTGCAAATTTTGGAAATCACTAAGCCCATGTTGATTTCCAACATTCTAAAAAACTCTTCGGATTTGAAAGGTTTTTGCCCCAACCTTCATTCTCCCATCATTATGCACTGCATTTGTCTATTTATTGAACCTTTGTAATCAACCATTTGCATTTGGATGTCTTGGCTCGTTTTCATACCCAGTTGTGCAATCTGACTATTGTGGGGGATTAATGATCTTTGGTTTTTGTTTGTTGGAATGGTTTTGAATTTGAATGCTTTAGCCATTAAATCAAGTGCCATGTTCATTGCAGTGTGGATCTAAAATGTCTTTAGGATTCTGATTAGTTGTGTTGTGGCATGTTGTTTGTGTTGAGAATGAGGTGTTAGACATAGTTGTTGTTGGGTTGTGGATAATGGTATGTAAGGTAATAAGTGATGATTGATTCTTTGGTGAAACGGTGTATGAGGTGTTTTGCCATTAATTTTTGCAGAAGGATTCATGAGCTTGTGTGTTTGCAAGTCGTTCTGCTCTAATGGCATAGATGTCTTATTAAGTCGACATTGCAAAATTGATGTGAAATGATATAGTAGGATCGTTTTATTGATTAGTGATTATGAAACTGAAATTCAAGTACACGGGATTTTACAATTCTATGATTAAACCAAAAAAAATGAGTCTTTTTTGGGATTTTACTAAATCAAGAAGAAAGCGTGAAACGAGAATTGTTGTCTTGGTTTGTTGTTGTAGGATTAATTGTCTTGAAGTCCACTTGTAATTAGAAGACCTTGGTTAAGAATGTCTTGTAATGGATATGGTTTGTTTTTTGTCAATGTCACAATCCGCAAGAAAATGTGTTTTGCACAAACCTCAAGATTTTACACAAACCTCAAGATCAGTTACACAAACCTCAAGATCAGTTACACAAACCGTAAGAATGTTTTATGCATAAATCGTAAGAAATTTGCACAATTAGCAAGAATATGTGTTTTGCACAACCTCAAGATTTTACACAAACCTCAAGATCAGTTACACAAACCTCAAGATCAGTTACACAAACCGCAGGAATGTTTTGTGCATAAACTGCAAGAAATTTGCACAATCTGCAAGAAAATGTGTTTTGCACAAACCTCAAGAAAATGTGCACAATCTGCAAGAAATTAGAAATGCACAAACCGCAAGAATTCTTTGTCACAAACCGCAAGATTTTACAATGCACAAACCGCAAGAACTATTATTGCACAAACCGCAAGAACTTGGAAATTTTGCAATAGTTTCTTTTCTTCTAAATGTCATAAACAACAAGAAATGTGTAACTTGTATATGACACAAACTACAAGATGCACAAGCACCAAGATGCACAAACACCAAGATGCACAAACACCAAGATGTACAAATAGCAAGATGCACAAACACCAAGATGCACAAACAACAAGATGCACAAACAACAAGATGCACAAACACCAAGATGCACAAACCCCAAGATGCATAAACACCAAGATTCAAACACAAACCGCAAGATTCATACACAGATTGCAAGATTCATATACAAACCGCAATCTTCATACACAGCCCTCAATCTTCATACTTTTCTAGAAACCCAACTATTAAATCACTTAAAAAACATAGTTTTGACGTTTTTGATCCAAACCTTTTGTACAACTAACTATATCAAAGCTAGATACATGATAAAAACATTAACTTTAAGGTTTTTAAACACAAAAAAAATTGTTTCTTAAGAATGACGCACAAACTAAAATTTTTATAAAAAACATGGTTTATGATCCAAAAATGCACAAAATCTATCACAAAACACTCTTAGGTTCTTGATACCACATGTTAGGTTATCATTTCACAATCAAAACATACGAAAAATAGGAAAATCTTAGAGAGAGAAAGAACTAGAGAGAGAAAGAGTAAAAAGGAAAATAGAAGGCTTTCATTAACTAGGGAAAATGAGAACCAACACCCTCCTAACATGCTAGGAGGGTAGTATTTATAGTAAAAGTAACTTAGATCCTTGTTGGGTCATTTGGACCTTCTTTTAGGCCGAACCTAATACAAATGGGCTTAAAGCCCAACACTTAGGCCTAACTAGCTTAAATGAATTCCCGTAAACTACATTTTCCTATATAAGGCTCAGGAATATATAATGACCATCACTTTACATAAAAACACGGCTAACATATTTTGTCGACTTTACCTAAAAACAACACTAACAGACAGTGTACCCGATCAGTTGTAGGTTCGTTGGTAAGTAAGGTGTCGATCACTAAGAGCGAGTGTTAATACTTAATTCTATCAGTATTTTAGTTATCTAAGTCAGTCCTAATTTATTTGGTGTTATACCTAAGTTAAACCTAAACTAACATAAAAGGGAGGTTTTTACCCTGAGAGACTGGCACGAATTTTGGTTTACCTAGACTGAGATGAGGGCGGTTAACACACACAAGTTGATAGTTAGAAGATAGAGAAGCGGTCAAGCCTAATATAAGGAAAACGTACTAACCATGTTTAATCAAATAAAATGAAGGTTTTAGTTTATAATGTAGGATCCCGTATAACACTTCACTTCATATAACAAACCACGAATCGATCAAGAAAATAGATAAAGAAAGTGAGTTGATTTAGAGAGAGAAAGAGGAGAGAGGTTGAGGAGAGAAAATTAGAGAAAGAAGAAAAAATGGAATTTTATTAATTAACCAACTTACTTTTCTAGGTGAAAAGTAATTTATATACCCCCGTCACTTTAAGTGACGTTCGGGATATTTGATAGGAACCCGGGCTCGGGTTTTTCCTTGGATTAAAACCACGAAACATATTCAATATTAGATTAAACTATCGAGCCCGATCCTGATACTTTCATATACAAACATTAACTAATTGATTGACGAGACTTAAAATACATAATGGACGAACTTCATGTTCGACTCAATATTTTGAGGGCTAAACAATTCTCCCCGATGTGAGTTCATTGATGGACAATCCTGTCTTGAGATCATTGAGAATGCTTTTGTGTTAAGCTCATGTATCTTGGTCTTTCTCTTTGTTCTTAGTTGTAGGCTTGTTCCTTCATGCTTTGCGATCTTGACTTTGAGCCTTCGTCATTGTCTTTATCGTCTATCCATCTTGCGATCTTGAGTATTTGACCAACATCCTTATACTATGCCTCATCTTGAAAGTTTCAAATCAGAGTTAGCGGAAGTCTTTGTCTTTAAATCTTGAGCTTTCATGATAGATTGTATTTGTAGACATGAGCATTGAACATTGGTAATTGAATCGACTTTGGTTGATTGGGATACCGTCACCACAGTTTTAACCTGCAGTTTTCGTTAGTGATAATCGAGAAATTGATTTGAAAAATCAATCGATGTATTACTAGTAAGCGTTTCCATAAAATCGCGGATTTTTAATCTCTTTTATCATAATTTCATCAACCGTCAATTCATTTACTGGACCAAATCGTAATCCAGTTGTCACAAGTTTGTTTCATATAGAATCTCGTAAGTCACCTACAAAGTGCTGTTGAGCTGGGACTAGCAGGATTTCCTTCTTCATTGTGAATTCATAAGTATCTCAGATGTTCTGGCAAATATTGCGTAGGACTCTTGTTAACAGCTTGTGAACTTGATGATGTTCAACAAGTGTTTGAAATGGAATGTGTCCTATCAAGATTTTGATATTGGCTCTAGACTCGATTAGTGCGTTTTGGTTTTAGTACTCGGAGGCTGGAGCAGATTGCCACCTATTCAATATCAACGATCTCGGAAGTGAGATGTCAATAGATAACGTGTGTATCTCCGTGACAAATGAGGACGAGTTAGTGTTGAGAGAAACCCGAATGGCTGGGAAGGGTTGTGCATTGCATCACTGGGTCCATGATGTCGTTTTCAATGTCAGCAATCAACTTGTGATTCTGACAGCATATGTATTGACCCGGTTTCTGCCTTAAGTTGTGTGGAGGGCTTCTTTCTTTAGACCCTTTATCCATACATTTCTTTTTCATTCTTCAACGCCTTCAATGCTTACCACTGAGTCATTAATAACTACTTCGTGTGATTGTTCCAGTGTTAGCTCAATCGTAGTCGGAATTATTCCAATTTACATCAATCTATAAATCTACCCTAAGGACTGCTATTTCTAACTTTGGATTATCCTTGGGTAGATCCTCCGGTTCTGGTTGGATCATAGGATTGATTCCTAACCTAACCACCTTATGACTTCAGAATCGTCGTGAAATTAAGATGTTGTTAGGTATAAGATCAAACCATAAAACCTTTTCTTACTGTTCAGCACATTGAGTCGAATAGATCATATTTTAAATACATTTTCTCCCCTTATTTTAAATAATAAACACTTAGTTTTTGAAATACCTTGTGATTAAAATATGTCTTGAAAATTCTGTGGGGAGAAAATATTATCAGCATGAATGGTTTGGAACATTTTGATAATGTTTTGAATACATAAGAATTGTCGTTGTTGATGTATCCAAGAACATTAAAACTTTGTTTTTCGAAAAAAAACTCCCCCTCAAAAATAGGACCAATTGAAAAATTGTTGTCTTTTGAAAACATTGTGAGGGTTGGAGTGTTGAACACACAATTTTGAAAGATTATGAATTGTCATCGAGAAATTCTTGAAAAATTATGTTCAACTTTTTGAAAAACCAGATGTTAGAGGACTTCTCTTCTAACGGTAAGGGTAAGCGCACTGATACGTACACTATCCTTTTTCTTGAGCTACAAACATTGAATGTCTTGTAAGAACAGCTCAAGACCGAGAAACGTTAATTTTCTCGTTGTGAGGATAAGTTATAAACCTTCCTTTATTTGAAGTCCGGGTTATGTACTGATATTTGCACATAAGCCATCTAGAAAATTAGAAATGACATGTTTTGAAACTATTTGCAACTCTCACTCGAACTTCATTTACACACCCGTGTCAATGTTAATCGACATTTCTAAGCACGTAAATGTTATCGATTCTAAGAGACATGTCGAGAAGAATCTTTTTGGAAATTTTCTGTTTTTCTGATTTTGTATTTTCTTTTTGAAGTTTTATATTTTTGTATTTTGCTTTTCTTAAAAATATGTACATGGTGATGTTTGATGATGATATCAAGCAGTCTCATTTGTCAGAACCTCCAGATCAGCTGGAGTCAAGCATCTCATACCAATCCTTCTGACAAGATACTTAAATCGATCCTCAGGAAGGGCTTTCGTAAACATGTCAGCTAATTAGTATTCAGTTCTTACAAAATATAATTCAATTATACCATTTTCAACCTGTTCCTTTATGAAATTATACGAGTCCTATGGATGGCTTTGTTAGCAATGTTGTACGGGGTTGCTATGATATTGCTATGGACTAACTGTGAATCGCAGCTAACAACGGTATTTTGTTGTAGTTGAAGCCATAATTCTTGAAGCTATGTCCTCATCAAAATTAATTGTGCACAACTGCAGATAACGCCACGTACTTTTGCCTCGGCTGAGAACATTGCAGTGGCAGTTTTGTTTCTTTGACATCTCAACTTTACTAGCTTATCACCAAGGATCTGTATCCCACCTGAAGTGCTTTTGCGAGTATCAATGCATCGGCATTGATCAAGCGTCTGAATATGATGTTAGTTCAAGCCAGAATCAAAGGATTATTGTATCCAAAGGATTTTGCTTTGAACTAAAGCATTTTCAGACGCTGATCATGCCTGTGGATGCATTGATTCTGCAGAGCACTTCTGGTGGGATACAAGTTATTTGGTGATAAGCTGAGTAAGTTGGATGTTCAAAGAGAAACAAAAACTGGCACTGCAATGTCTTAGCAGACGGCGAGTAAGTGGCGTTATCTGCAAAGTTGTGTCTCAAGTAATGTGGATGCGGGACACAGGCTTCAAGATTATGGCTTATATACAACAAAATACCATTTGTACTGTGATCTCAGTCAGCCATAGCAATATCATTGCAACCAGTCAACATTCGCGAACAAGCAAATCCATACTAGGTATCATTTCATAAAGGAAACAGATTGAAAATGGTATAATTGATTATATTTTGTAAGAACTGATTACTATTTAGCTGGCATGTTTACGAAAGCTCTTACATGAGGATTCGATTTAAGTATCTTGTCATAGGGATTGGTATGAGATGCTCTGACTCAGATGATCTGGAGGTTTGAACAAATGAGACTGCTTGATATCATCATCAAACATCACCATGTACATATTTTTGAGGGTTGCTCGTTCGATCGTTGCTCGTTCGATCGTTGCTCGTTCGATCGTTGCTCGTTCGATCGGTGCTCGTTCGATCGGTGCTCGAAGGTGTTTGTTCGATGATCTTGTTCGAAGGGCTTGTTCGAATGATGCTAGTTCGAAGGTGCTAGTTCGAATGATGCTTGTTCGATCAACGTAAACGTCGCTCGTTCGATCGTCGCTAGTATGCTTGTTCGATCGACTCTAGTTCGATCAATCTCGTTCGATCCTTGAAGAAGATGCTCGTTCGATCAAAACAGAAAAAAACCACTCGTTCGATCCTTGCAAGAAGTTGCTCGTTCGATGGACTCGTTTTCCACTCGTTCGATTGTTCCGTTTTCCACTAAAAGCACGATCTTTTCGTCCTTTGTTTTTCTTAGCCACACAAACAAAATAAGCACTACTTTTACGAAACAACAAAAACTACAAACAAACAAATCGAACTACTTTGCTTAACAAAAAACGAAACCACTAACCAAACAAAAAACAAACACGAAACAACCACTAAAACTAACAAAAACTAAACCCACCCGTGGCGAATGATACCAAATGTCGGAACCAATATAATCACTTTCACTTCATATTCGAAACACAAGAAATTAAGATGAGAAAATATGGAAGAAGTTTAGAGAGAAGTTAGAGAGAGAAAGGTAGAGAGAAGAAAAAGATGGAAGATTACTTGCAAAATTACAAATGAGAATTAACAAGAACCAACCCCCTCTCCATACTTGGAGAGGGGTATTTATACTTAATACCAAGAGGCTTTCATGCCTTGGTATTTCTACGGGCCGGGCTCGGGATTACTTGGGCTTTCGCCCGATACACGTGACCGGTTAGATTACATTTAAGAGCCCGTTTACCCGTCTAGCCTAATACAACGTATATTAATTAATGACCGAGACATAATATAATTAATGAACGAACTTCCATTGTTCGACTCATTATTTTGAGGCTAACATTAGGTATGATTAGAGATTAATGTATATGGGAATAATGCCGACTAAGATTGAGCTAACACTGGAATAATCACAACAAGGTGTTAGTAATGACGTCTTAGTAAGCATTGAAGGCGTTGAAGAATTAAAAAGAAATGTATGGATAAAGGGTGTAAACAAAGAAGCCCTCCACATAACTTAAGGCAGAAACCGGGTCAATACATATGCTGTCAGAATCACAAGTTGATTGCTGACATTAAAAACGACATCATGGACCCAGTGATGCAATGCACAACCCTTCCCAGCCATTCGGGTTTCTCTCAACAGAAACTTGTCTCATTTGTCACGGAGATACACACGTTATCTATTGACATCTCACTCCGAGATTGTTGATATTGAATAGGTGGCAATATGCTCCAGCCTCCGAGTACTAAAACCAAAATGCACTAATCGAGTCTAGAGCCAAGAGATCAATCAAAATCTCGTTAGGACACATTCCATTTCAAACACTTGTTGAACATCATCAGGTTCACAAGCTGTTATCAAGAGTCCTACGCAATATCATTGTGATATTTGCCAGAACATTCAGAGTGATACTCTTTAGTATTCACAATGACGAATGGAAATCCTTCCAGTGTCATCATCAAACAGCACTGCGGTAGGTGACTTGCGAGATTCTATATGAATCAAACTTGTGACAACTGGATATCGATTTGGTCCAGTAAATGAATTGACGGTTGATGAATTTTGATAAAAACATGACACTCTCGATGTGTTACAAAAACTCTTTAACGAGTGACACGTCGATTGATTTTCAAATCAATTTTCTCGTTTATCACTAACGTAAACCTGCAGGTCAAACGGTGGTAACGGCAACCTCAATCCCATTCAAATGCTCAATCTACGAAGACATACTATCTAGAAAGCTCAAGATTTAAAGACAAAGACTTCCGCTAACTCTGATTTAAAGCTTTCAAGATAATGCAAAAGTATGAGAATGTTGGTCAAACACTCAAGATCGCAAGATGGCATAGACGATAAAGACAATGACGAAGGCTCAAAGTCAAGATCGCAAAGCATGAAGGAACAAGCCTACAACAAATAACAAAGAGAAAGACCAAGACCACAGGAGCTTAACGACAAAAGCAATCTCATGATCTCATGAAGGAGTGTCATCAATGAACTCACTTCAGGGGAGATTGTTAGCCTCAAAATATTGAGTCGAACATGAAGTTCGTTCATTATGTATTTAAGTCTCGGTCAATCAATTAGTTAACGTTGTAATAGGAAAGTATCGGGAATCGGGCTCGATAGTTAATCTAATATTGTATATGTTTCAGGTTTAATCCCAAGCAAAACCCGAGCCCGGGTCCTAGTCATATATCCCGAACGTCACTTAATGTGTCGGGGTATATAAATAACTTTTCCACCAAGAAAAAAAAATTGGTTCATTTATAATATTTCATTTTTCTCTTTTCTCTTTTCTCTCTAACCTCTCTCTTGTTTCTCTCTCTAGAAATCTTCCCACTCTCTCTTTTCTTGATCTAGATCCGTGTATGATATGAAGTGTATGTGTTAAAGGGATCCTACAAGACTTAACCAAGGTATTTTTATCTTCAATTAGGTACAAAACCTGTACTTATACCTAATTGAGTGTCTACTAAGTTTCACTTAAAGATTCTTATCTCATTATCATGTGTTCACACTTTTATTTCTCAAGAAAAGACGTAAAAACCATGTTACTGAATTTTAGTCACCTTTACACCATCGTATCTCTTAACCTATAAAAGATACAAGGATGGGGTTTTCACCCCTGGAAATATACGTAAGTCTAGTTTCCATAACTTTAAGCCAATAAATCAAACCATTTACCAATCCACGGGAAATAAGTTTTTACTAACCATAACTCAAAACAGAAAGTTGACTGAATTTCTATCGTTTACGGTTTCGGCCATAAATTATATTCTATAATAGCTATTAAGTTGAATCTAAAGAGAGGTGAAATATTATAATGCCTAGTGTTTAGACAAGTTTTAAAACCTCAACTCACTATAAAAAAACCTAGAGCAAAATAAGTTTTCCAACAGCCGCTCCAGATTTGACCTTCTTCCGTAAAAAGGCCATATCTCCTTCATCCGGAATCGATACAAAAGCATCTAATTCGTCACATGTACCTAAGACCTATATCTATCCAACCATGTCTTTTAATCATAGACCTTAAGCCAAAAATTTTGAGAAAACCCTACGTTTTCCTACTGACCTGGAAACAGTCCCTAAATCTACCTCTAATCTCAATCTAAACACCTCCAAATCATCAATTGATCCATCACAAGGCCAAAATACATCAATGTAACATACCTCAAACCCATTACACTTCACTTATACTAACTAACTAAGATCAATCATAGAATGTGCTTGCATGTTCATACAAATTAAAATCAAGAACATGCACTTAATAAAATCAAAACAAGGCACAAGAGGGTTTAGGAAAAATACTTACCACGTAAAATGGAGGAAGAGAATGATCAAACACAACACCTATATGGTGTTGTTGGCTTCCGAAAACACACAAGACCAAACCAAAAAAAAACCCTAACTTTTCCCTATTCCAATCTTGCTCACAAACACTCCTAGTTCATCCCTTGTAGCCTTCAATTAATTAAAAACCCTAAACCCTCAAGATCTTCAAAAATAAAGACTTCTCAAAACACTTGCATGGTGGTTTTTATAGATGATGGATTATTAGGGTTTAGTTTATATGTGTTTTGGAGTAAAAAGGGTGTGATTTAAGGGAGTTTTGATGGATGATGGTGGGTGGTTTGTGGTTTCTTGGGTCTGCTCGTCGAAACAGAAGAAGGGGGAGAGAGAGTGGCCGATGGTTTTCTTGTTTTTCAATTTATGGTATGTGTGTGTTATGATTCGGCCTATATATGAAAAGAATAAGGAGTGGGTTTGATACTTAGGCTTTTTAAAACATAAAGGTGTATTGGGTTGTATGGGTTGCCGACCAAGGAGGGAAAAGAGGGGGGATTAGGCTTGCTTATTTTTAAAAATTTTATACTTGATGATCTCGGGCCCAATAACCTATTCTAGTTCGATAACTTTTTCCTAAACCGTGATTTTCGTCTCGGGTGCAATTTAAAACTCAAGAAAGACAAATATTATAAAAACGAAAATAATTAGGCACTCAAGGCCCGAATACGGAGTCGTTGATTTCTCGATTATAAAAACGGATAAATTTAAATTGTAGGATTCACGAGGGTTTTAAAATTGACGATTTTAATAAAAATCGATTAAGATAATAAAATGGATTATTTAAAATTTAGAGATTAATTATAAACTTAGATTAAGTAGTGACCTTAAATACGGGGTTTTACAAATGATTTGTTTGTCCATACCTTAAGTGATTACTAATCTTAAAAATAGAATTTTACGATTAATAATTTGTATATTTTTATCGTAAACGTTTTTACATTTTGTTATTATCAAAACATTAAGAGGTCGAAAAATATAAATAACGTTTTTAGACATTATTTGTTTTAACAATCTCCTCCATTTTGATGATGACAAAATATAAACTCATTTTGTATAAAATTAAAGGTTTCAAATTAGTAATAAGTTTTCATTCCATTTATCCCCCTTTTTGTCGAACTCAAAAAGGATGATCACCGAATTGTTGTAGAAAGAAAGAAGTCGATGATATCAAGACTCCCCCTTGATGTATTCCCCCCTCGTTTGAGGCACCAAGGATCGATCTTACGAAAACTGTTTGCTACAAAACAAAGTTAGAGGTACAAGTGCAAGACAATATATTCTCAACAAGTAGCACTTATAGCAATACATGCAAGTTAAATCATAAATTATATATTTGAAAGAGGTTGACCCCCTTGCTTCTCTCACGGTACAATCCTCTTCCCGCCGATCCCCCTTTCTCCTAGGTCCACAGAGACAAAATGTAGTACTGGCACCAACAGTTCATCAACGAAGAAAGGACTCACCAAGCCGAGATCACTAACTAAGACTAATCTAATATGAATTATTATTAATACTAATATAATAGAAAAGAACTGTCTTTTCTGTAAACTTTCCCCGGTTCCGCTGCTACCGCGAGCTTTACGCAATCGATCGGATTATATAGATATCCCTTCAACACAACATAGGTCATCGAAAGGATCTCGAAGACCCACCAAAGCACGAAAGCCGTGATCTTTTAGAAAATGGATTCCTATTCGAAGAGTGCATAACTGCATGGATAAGCTCACACTAACCCGTCAATTTAGGACTTAACAAAGAAACATTCATTCATACATTACTAAGACTTGATTCATTACTTAATAAGCTCATTCAAGAAGCATTGATTGCAATGAAAATAGAACTAAGACTTACCAAAGAAACATTCATGCATACATTACATCACAATCTAAACATACTACATAAGGTAGATAAAGTTAACATGGCATAAGTCCTAGATGATCCTTGATTCATAGGAAATAACTTTGAGCAAAAAGGTTAGGGTGACTAATTATAAGGTGATATGACCTAGTTTTCAAGGGTGAGGTGAAGAGAGTGAATTCATGGTGGAGGTGAGAATATACTCAATGTGAGTAAACATTAGGTTCATCTCCTCCCTAAGAGAAAAGATAAGATTGTGGTTATGAAAGCAACAAAGACAAGTTGACCCATGATAGTCATGATAGTTGAAGTAAATGGGATGACCCATGAGAGGTGGTTAAGGTTATGGTTGTGGTGAAGGTGATGATGAGATATCAAGAATGTGATTAAGAGGAGTGACTGGTGACAAAGAAAGAGTGATATCCAAAGAAGGATGACTTTAAAGTTGTTGAGGGTTTGAAGGTCTAAGAAGAACATCCGATATGTTTTCAAGCAAAGGGTTTAAAGATTGAGGAGAGGTTGGTTCATTTGATGATGGTGGTGAAATTTAAAGTTTTGATTGAAAAGAAGAAGATGTGTTCTCTTGGCTTGATGAAGTTTGATTGGTTGGTGGAGTTTTTGATGGTGCATTTAGAGGAGTTAGAGATGAAGAAGTTGTTGTAGGAGAAGGTGTGGTGGTGACATCTTCATCACTAGAAATGTTAACAAATAGTTGTCTAGGAGGGATTATGGTTAGTTTGATTTTCTTGGAAGGGTTAGAAGAAGCGGCTTGAGTGGAATCCATGGTAGAATGGTTTAAAGAAGATGAAGATGATAAGAAGAGCATGAAGGATGGCTTATTGAATTAGGAGGCATAGGATTGAAGTGGCAAAGCATGAGGATTAAGAGGATATATTCCAAAAGTGGTTTAGCAAAATGCAGGAAGTTTAGCTGGGCCTAGAGAAGAGAATAGTCAACTGCACAGAAAATCAGGTAGTCATAGTAAAATTTTCGTGACTCTGATGGCGGTCCCATAATTACATGGCGGTTCCATATATATTAGGGGGCCGCCCAGTATTTACGGAGGCCGTTTTCTGGAGGAGCAAAAAAAATTTTGTTTTTTAAATTTTGTAAAACATGTCCAGAAAGAGTTTCCTAAAGACACCCTTTTGCAGTCAATCCTATTTTACCAGGGGTTATCTAATATCTAACAATCACATTCACAAGATTGACTATTCTAAATTCTAATAAGGAGACACATATAGGTATATGAACTAAGAGATAATCAAGCATGATATAAGTAACCATATTGTATCAAGGTGCATGCATGAATAATGACTAAGAGAAGTTATACACAGACTAGAGTAAACTAGATGACAGTCAAAGTAATAGTACATAAAAATAATAATAATAGTACGTATGTCTTAGCATATTAGTAAGATGTAGAAATATCTATTGAGGTATGCGAATCATCACTAGTGACTTCTTCAAAGGATATGGAGATGATTGCTTGAAGATGATTAGGATGAACTCATGGTTTCATGGATGGCCAATACAGTATATACTTTGATTTTTGTAGATGAGAATTGATTTTGATGAGGTGATCATACAAACGATTTAGAATCATTCCATATGGCATTGGAGAGTTTGGCTATTTTTTAATGTTTTCAACTTGTTTGGTCAGAAAATAAGCAAAGTTAAAGGGAGTGCTTGTTAGAATGCAATACATCATGTGACATGATGATGCGGGAAGAAATTAGAGTTGTTTTGAATGCCAAAGGCATTCTCTTGAATGATTTCATTCCAAGATCTCATGTCATGACGAAGCTCTTCTTTGAAAATTTTGTTTGGAAAAATAGTTTGTCCAGTTGTTGTAATAGATTGAACAATTTCATTTGGTGTTGGAATGTGTGTTTGGTAAGGGGTGTTAGATTCTTGATTAATTCTCAAAGAATCAATGGATGAATCTTCGGAGTAAGAACATTCTCCTTCACATGGAACGAAGAGAATTGAGGCAAATGATTCGAGTGAGAATTTAAATG
This sequence comes from Tanacetum coccineum, assembly GCA_026074375.1. Classification (NCBI taxonomy): domain Eukaryota; kingdom Viridiplantae; phylum Streptophyta; class Magnoliopsida; order Asterales; family Asteraceae; genus Tanacetum; species Tanacetum coccineum. The sequence continues at coordinate 81,862 of BQNB010005720.1, read as the reverse complement.
TTCTTTTTAATGCCCAGAATTTTAAAAAGATATTTTGATCATTGTCTCTAATAATTTCTATTGAAGAATAAAATTCAAGTAGAAATCTTGGGCAAATCCCTTCGTGGAGTTCACATATATTTAGTAGTTTGATAATTTGAAACATGATTTGAATATTATATATTTAGTAGATTCAGGAGATACTAGACGACCTTTATGAATTGTTCTACATTCTAGGTTTCGAATGAAGGGCTTTAAGTTATTAGGAAGATAGTTTTCATTTGAGATGGTTGGAATGTATGATTTGGTGTACCGTAGTTGTTGATACCACTTGAATAGATCTTGTTTAGCTTGTAAAAGGCTTAGTTGTATTGAATAAATCCAACACAACTATGATAGAAACTTAGATTGAATATATCAAAGACTATGCGGAATCTAGTCTATGATATTAAGAAGAATAAGCAATAAAACAGTAACAAACAAGATTGTATAATACCAAACTTTCAACCTCAATATTTAAATACGAACACTCTTAATAGTGTTAGGGTTATACAAAACTTTGAAGCTATAACAAAACGATTTCTAGATGATATATGAAGATGAGATATTGAGATACTAACCTACATGCCCTAGGGTCTCCTTTTATACACCAAGGAACCCTAATGGGCTTACAACGCATTTTCTATACATACATATCTTTTCCTAAAATATCTCATTCTTATCACATCAGCAGTACTAACATATAACTAACAGTACTAACTTATAACTGACAGCAGAAACTCTTCTAGCAGTAGTAACTAATACTAGCAGTAGTAACTTTACAACTAGCAGTAGTAATGACTTAGAATATTTCCTGCAATCTTCACCAGCAGTAGAAACTATAACCAGCAGTAGTAATCTTCATAACTAGCAGCAGTAACTTGAACCAGCAGTAGTAACAGTTAAGAAGCCTTTTATTCCCAACAATCCTCCCCTAAACTTGATATTCATCATATTAATCATCAAGTTTCTTCAATAAAATCTTCTTAATCCTCAGGAGGATGTATTCAAACACTCTTCTACTTCTTAAGCTGTGATCTTGTAAATCTGAGAAGTTCATAAGCCATTTCACACTCATGATCAACTTCTAGTCTTCTACTCAACATCCTTGAAAGCATTTCTTGTGTAAGAGGATACTTTCTTTCTACCAGCATGTGAATAGTAATTCCAGTATCTGTCAATAGTAAATGAATCCCACATGAATCAAATAACCTCTAGCTTATCAATGTGTAGTTCTGTTGAGCTTTCCAGATTTCATCATCCTCACTTGGCTCAAATAAAGTTATAAGATCTCCCCAAAGTAATCCGTCATATCCTTCTGGGCTTGCTATTTCAATCTTTCCTTTACCAGCCTGTATAAATGTAACACATCTTGTCTATCAAAATCATCAAGCATTGCACTAAATATCTTGTAATATTTTTCACTTCCATCTGCCTTGATGATATGATAATACATTTTGTCTTCTGCTAGAATGTGTGTCTTCCAGTCAACTATTGGATATTTTATAGATAATGATTCAACATTGAAAGCTTCATCATCTCTTAGAACTATCTCTAAACAAAGTTGAAGTTCTGCCTTTTCTACGTCATCTTCAAGTTTTTGCCTCTTGACATTTTCTTCATCATGTTCTTCACCTGCTCTTTTCTTACTAACTGTTTCCTTTCTACTGCTTTTAGTTTTCTTTCCACTTCCTTCCACCACCTCTGAATCTATAGGAACAAATGAATTCACCCTCTTTATTTCTTTGTCAAACAACATCTGAATTTCTTTAAAACTTTTGTTCTTCAATTGAGTGTGTTTGTATCCAGCCATGTTTCTCAGATAGGTAGATATTTAATTCTTCTTTTGTGCTTTAGTTGGTGGTTTTCTTCTAATCTTTTCAGCTCTAAGCTTTGCAAAGTTCTTCTTCCTTTTGTCCATTAACTCTACAAACAATCTTGACCCTTCTTCAATGGTCAATTCTCCCTGTTCTTCTGCTTGTAGTCTCTGAGCTAACTCATAATCTGCCTCCATCATAGCTTGAGTATTATCCCATGAAATTAAGTTAGCCTCTTCTTCTCTTTGTATTGTAACCCTTTCTTATTCTTCTAACTCAGCATCTAATTCTTCTGCAAGTCTTTTAGCCACTTCTTCATCAAACTTGATTTGATCCTTTTTCTTTAATGGCTTCTCTGGTTCAATCATTTTGGCTTTTCCCTTGTCTTTTAGATCATGTTGTGAAGGAGGTACTGCTTTTCTTGTACCAGACTCACTAGGTTCTTGCATAGTCACTCCTCTTGTTGGTCTATTAGCAGGCTCACTAGATTTTTCTTTTGATCCTCTTTCTTTTGCTTTTTCTTTTGATTTCTCACTTCTCATCTTCATGAGTGTCTGAGAAATTGTGAGATCTTCATCTTCAGTAATAGTTGTTATTGTTGGAGGAGTACTTGGATCAGCAGTACTTACAGACATACCAGCAGTACTAATTGGTGCACAGACAGTAGTAACATCAATATCCTGATCATACCTCCCCTGAGTCTCTGCATCCTCTTGAACAAATGAAATCTCTTCATCTTGGTCTGATTCAGCTATATTCCTTCCCTGTTTGGATGCATCCTCCTGATCACCCAAATTTTTATCAGCAGAAGACTCTATCCTGACTTTGAATAACCTCCTCTTGAGTTGTGGAGTTCTTGCCTTTTTCTTCTTTTCCAATTTCTTGACTCTCTTCTTTAGACTAGTAATCTCTAAATCCTGAGTAGTCTTGAGATTCTCCAAGGCAAGAACCCTGTCAGATAATTTTGTACAAATTTCCATCAACTCCATAATTTTTAGTCTGTCCTCCCCACTTCCAGGTGTGTTAACTCCTGAGAGAGGTGGATCATTAGACTGTTTAAACAACCTTTCAAACCTAGTTTGAGCAGGTCTGTCCCCTAATATGGTATCTTGGCGCTTGGGACCACTACCTAAACCAGTTCCCTGAGGAATAAGCTCATTAAGTGTTGCCATGGATTGGGTCCTAATTATGGTACCACTGTCCTGTTCTGCATCTAAGCTAGCAGCAGTAGTGGCAGCCCTTTCTATACTGTCTCTCCTCTCCTCATGGACAGTCTCATCTGCTACAAGGGTAGTAGGTCCACTAGACTGAGATATCTTAGTGGGCCTTTTGGTTTTCCTACATTTGTGAGTCTTTTGGGGTTGTTATGATGAAGCAATAATAGGGATTGGTTCAATATTAGATGGTGAAGCAGTAGTAGGTGTGTGCTGGGGTTCAGTGGGTTGTCCTGAACCTTCACCCACATCTGTTTGAGGTTGTATCAACATAGTAGCAAACAATGGTGTCACGGTCCTTAAAAAATCTTTTCCTTGCCTTCTCATATTTGCAAAAACCTTTTTAGTATGAGAAGGTGTATCATACTCCTCATTAAAAGTTGGTGTAAGATTTTCAATTTGATTGTTCAAAAACAGTTGTTAAAACCTTGGATACATTAAACACTTTTTAGAATTAGAATCCAAGTTTCTCAACATACCATCAAAAATCAATTTAGAAAAATTAAACTTTTGATTCTTAGCTAAACATATAACTGCAGATGCAATATTTGTACCAAATTCATTCCAAGCAGTTGATTTTGAACTTAAACATTGCAAGATGGTATGTATAAGATATTTCCATTGATGGGAAAAATAAGATTTATAAAAAGTAAGTCTATCAGAAAGATTCTCATATCCCATAAATTGAAGGTTTTCAAAAATTCCAGTATTTGTGAGACAAGCAATACCATCCTCATCATTAAATTAAAGATCTCTCCTCATAGATGATTCTGATATTACTATTGTCTTGCCATTAACTTTGGCACATATTTGTCTTTCATTATTGACTATTTTGATCTTTGCAGTAGACCAAAACTGCTCAATATAAGAGACATAGATAGTTGGACTTACAGTTAAGGCATATCGGATTGGGTTAGCATTCAAAAAGTCCACTATCTCATAAAAATCAGCATTCTTTGTGGATTTTTCCTAGTAAGCAACCATGTTGTGTGAATCAACAAATTTTAGAGCCTTCATGAGTGATAATTTCTTAAAGTCGGTGATGAAATTGAGTTTTGGGTTTGTGATTGAGAGTATTTAAAGGATTAAGAAGAACTTATTGTGATTAAATATGCTTAAATAGGTAATATAGAAAACCTATAAGCGAAGTATTCCTTTTATAGACCAAAAATACCCTCAGCAGTTGTAACTCTAACGGTAACCTAGCAGTAGTAAGTAGCCTGGCAGCATTAACTTTTGCCTGGCAGCACTATCTTAGCCCCGCAGTATTAACTTTTTGCCTGGCAGTACTAACTTTTCGCCCAGCAGTACTAAGTAATGCCCAACAGCATTAACTTTTTGAGTTACTAGTTATAACCCTAATTTCATCCTTAGCATTTCCAACCCATTCCAATCATTAATCTATCCAAACAACACTTCAGAGATTAAGCATTCCAATGCTAGCAGTCAAAAATTGAAAACGACTAACATCAAATGCTTTTGTGAGTAAATCTGCAACATTGTTATTAGTGTGAATCTTGATTACTTGTATTAATCTCTTCTCATATGAATCCCTGATGAAGTGATGTCTAATCTCAATGTGCTTAGTCTTTGAGTGAAACACTGGATTTTTAACTATGCATATTGTGCTTTCATTGTCAATGAAAATCTTGGTGTTCATAAAGTTGTATCCATAATCAAGCAATTGATTTTATATCCATAACACCTATCCACAGCAACTAGATGCAGCTACATACTCTGCTTTAGTAGTAGAGATGGCAACTACAATTTGCTTCTTGCATTGCCATGAAATCAATCTTCTCCTAAGAAATTGACAACCTCATGTTGTGGATTTCCTGTCTAAACTAGCACCAGCATAGTCACAGTCAGTATAAGCTTCCAAATCAAATGGTGAGTCCTTAGGATACCAAAGGCCCAATTTAGGTTGACCTTTCAAGTATCTAAAGATTCTTTTCACAGCATGAAGATGTGAAACTTTAGGTGTGACTTGGAATCTTGCACAAGCACATACAGCAAACATTATATCAGGCCTTGAAGATGTTAAATACATCAATGAGCCAATCATTGATCTATATAAGTGAACATCAACATCTTCAGCATTTCCATCCTTCATCAAAGGCTTTGAAGTTTCCATAGGTGTACTTGTTGTCTTCACAGTTGAAAAACTAAACTTCTTCAAGATGTCATCTACATACTTGTCTTGACTGATGAAAATTCCATCATCTTTCTGTGTCACTTGTAGTCCTAAGAAGAAAGTAAGCTCACCCATATAGCTTATCTGGAACTTCTTATGTATTAATTTCTCAAACTTAGTACATAAACTCTTCTTAGTAGATCCAAAAATGATATCATCTACATATACTTGAACTAGTAGAATATCACCTTTGACTCTTTTAATGAACGAAGTCTTATTTATCTAACCTCTCTGAAATCTATTATCCAATATACAGGTAGATAAACTCTCATACCAAGCTCTAAGAGCTTGATGTAGACCATATAGTGTCTTTTCTACCTTATAAACTCTGTTAGGGAACTTTGAATCTTCAAACCCTAGAGGTTGACATACATAGACTTCCTCTTCAATCTTGCCATACAGAAATGCACTCTTTACATCCATCTGATACACAACAAAGTCTTTGAATGAGGCATAGGCTAAGAATAGCCTAATTGCTTCAATCCTAGAAACTGGAGCAAAAACCTCATCATAATCTATTCCTTCTTCTTGAGTGTAACCCTGTGCAACCAGTCTTTCCTTGTTTCTAACCACAATCCCTCTTTTATCTTTCTTGTTTTTGTAGATCCATTTTGTTCCAATGGCCCTCTTGCCATATGGTAAATCAACTAAAGTCCAAAACTTTTGCAGTTTAAACTGTAGAAGCTCATCTTGCATTTCTTCTATCCAGCTTGGACCTGTCAAAGCTTGAATTGCCTTCTTGGGTTCTACTTGTGATAGAAAACAAGCAAACAGACAATTCTAAAAATCTTTATGGTTGATCCTCTGTTGCACTGAACTAAACATACCATGGTCAGTCACACTCTTTGTCATTCTTCTGGTTTGAGGTGCTGAATGTATATCTCTAATGATTTGTTCAAGTGGATGATCCTTGTGAATTCTGGTAGTTGGAGTAGGACTGACAAGGATATGTGTATCCAAATTAGTCATGTCAGCCTCTGCATCAACATCTTCATCATCATCTAAATAGACAATTTCTTCCAAATTAGGCATATTTGGATCATCAACACATCCATAGACTATATTCTCATCAACAGCATTATCTTCTATGCTAGCAGTATTAACAGTTGAACTAACAGTATTAATATTGTTAGTACTGTTAACACTTTCATCCTGCTCTTGATTAACTCTTGGCTCCTCTGTATTTGGCACCTCACTATCTTCATTCTCTAGATGTTCAACATCCTTCTTTTCCTCCTCCCCTGATGGTTTGAATCCAGCATCAGGAGAATCCTTTGAACTAGAAGAGAATGGTGGATCTTGAGTCAAAAATGGTAGCAGTATGTAATCTTTGCCAGGTACTGTCTCCACTCTAGCTTTACCTGCATTTTCACATGCTTTTGTACCTGCAATACCATTAGATTGATTCCCTGCAACAACTGGCTCATAATTCATAGATTTTGTTAGAGCATCTATATCAAAAAGCCAATTAGGTCCATTTCCTGCAATATTAGGTGTTTCTTCACTAAACTTGACATGCAGGTTCTCTTCTACTATCCTAGTTCTACTGTTGAATACCCTGAATGCTTTGCTATTGGTAGAGTATCCTACAAAGAACCCTTCATCAGCCTTTCCATCAAACTTGCCTAGGTGATCTATGGTATTAAGGATTGTAACAGGACACCCAAATGGTCTCATGAAGCTTAAGGCAGGTTTTCTACCTAGAAAAAGTTCATAAGGGGTCTTGTTGTGAGGCTTGATAACTAACACCCTATTTTAGACATAACAAGCAGTATTAGCTGCTTTAGGCCAGAAAGTTGTTAGCAATTTTGAATCAGCTAACATAGTCTTAGCAGCCTCTATTAGTGTCCTATTTTTCCTTTCTGCTACTCCATTTTGTTGAGGAGTCCTAGCAACACTAAATTCCCTCTTAATACCCTTCATTTTACAGAACTGATTCATGACCTTATTCTTGAATTTAGTCCCATTGTCACATCTAATCACTTTCACCTTAAGGTCTATTAGATTTTCTATGCTTGTAATAAATGTTTTAAGGACTTCACTAGTTGCATCCTTAGTGGCTAAGAAGAAAACCCAACTAAACCTACTATAGTTATCTGTGACAACTAGGCAGTACATCTTTTTCATTAGACTTTTTACAAATGTTGGGCCAAATAAATCCATATGCAACATTTGTAAAGGTTGGCTGATTGAACTAACTATTTTGGTCTTACAAGATGCTCTGTGTTGCTTTCCCTTCTGACAAGCAACACAGGTTTGATTAATTTCAAAAAGTTTTGAAGGTAAACCTCTTACAAGGTTTCCCTTAACTAGTTTATTTATAGTTTTGAAATTTATATGCCCAAGCCTTCTATGCCAAAGATTAGATTCATCTAATGTGGCATTTGCAAAGAGACAAGTTAGACCTCCTAAAGGGGAAATATTCTTTAAATCAACACTGTACATGTTATATTTTCTAGGAACTCTAAGCAAGACATGATTTTCATCAAGTAGCTTAAAGTCAGGAAACAAAATAACACATTCAGTGTCTGTAAAAGAACACTGTTTTTCTTGTTACACATTTGTGAGACACTAAAAAGGTTAAACTTAAGCTCCTTAACAAAGTACATATCTTCAAAATCTAATTTACTTATACTAATTTTACCTTTACCAGTAATTTTACCTCCTTTAGGATCTTCTCCAAAGGCAACAAATCCACCATCAATTTCCTCATTATCTGAGAGGTAGGACTTGTTTCCAATCATGTGCCTAGAGCATCCACTATCAATTACTCCTTTTTCCTGCAATTCTAGTTGTGGATTGCCCTGTACAAAAAGTAAGAGAATCAGGCTCTCTTAGGGACCCAAGCCATTACAGACATGGATCTGCCTTATGCATCAACATAGTTAAATCTTTTAAAGTTCATTGATGCACCATTGTGTCTGGAGACATGGTCTAACACTTTTTTCTTTGGTCCCAAAACCCAACATGCTGAAGCCTTAACAACATTAGCCTCATTTCCCTTATTATCACTTTTTACTGCTTTTGACCCAAAAGTAGTAACATTTCTTCTAACAGTATTAACCTTTTCATTTAAATTATTGTTCTTATTTGTTGTAAACTTGTTAAAGGGCCTTCTAACATGTGAATGTGTTCTATTAAAAACATTTGATACTGTCCTTGCACTATTCACTGTTGGTCTTAGGTAGGCAGTATTAATTGGTCTGGCAGTATTAACTGATACTACTACTTTTGAAGAGTTTTGCCTAACAGTATTAAGTGTTTTATAGCCAGATTTCATTAAGACTGCTTTTGGAACAAAATTTCCTTTTGGATGAAGGTGAGTTAATCTTTGAGAATTTTGGTGATTCACCCTACTAGCATTGTTCCATATAAGTTTTTCCATCATTTTCTTTTCATAAAAATCACAATCTTTGATTAAATGGTTAAAACTGCCACACACATAGCAAGCTTTATTTTTAAACTCAAAATTATTTCCTAATTTTTGAGTCATCAAATTATTCTAGTTTCTCTTGTTACCTCTAGGACTTTGACTATTTATCCTATGGTATTTAGCTTGCTTATTATTCTCTACCTTCTTAATAGACTCCCTAGGTATTTTAACATGCTCATTAGATTTAACAAATTCTACTTTAGCAAAACTAGGTTTTCTCTGTTTAGACTTAAACTTAGTCTCATTCTCATCCTCACTGTTAGATATCTAGTCTTCAACAAGTGGTTCACTAACAGACTTAGGTTTTGATTTACTAGTCTTAACTTTACTAGTTGCAACTGCAGGCACACTAGTTATTAACTCACTAAAAACATATTCTTCCTCTTCAGCAAGTACCAAATTAGGTTTAGTGGGCATGAAGTTCCCAGTATAGGGAGGTGGAACTGCATGATACCTTTCACCTATTTTGTACTTATCATTCACCTGACTATGAAACACTTAACTATCATACCCTACACCAGTCTTGAACTTATCACTTCATTTAATCTCTAATAGTTTGCTTAGATTCTTAGATGCATTTTCAAACTTTTCTAAGGTAAGTTTTAAATCATCTCTTTCCTTTTCAGCTTTTTCAAATTTCTTTCTAAGCTCTGTTAGTGCATTATCTCTCAACATAATATCAAGTTTTAAAATCGTTATGTCCTCTTCAAAACAACCTCATTCTTTTTATACACATCTAGTCTAGCCTATACAGATTCTAGACCTGCTTTATAAGCTCCTACATTTAATTGAGACTTATTAAAATCTTTTGTCAGATTATCATAATGTTCTTTGAGAGTTTCATAAGATTTTAAACATGCTTCAGAACAAGTAGATACCTCAGAATCTGAGCTTGAAGAACTTGAAGAACTTGAAGAACCTGAAGATGTATATGCTATAAGTGCAAAGTTTGTAGGTCCTTCTTCAGCCTGGTCACTCCAGTCATACCCAAGTCCATCTTGAGCCACCAAAGCTTTTGTCTCTTTTGTTTCCACTGTCACATTCCTCCTTACATGTTCTCTGTTCTTGTTCTCCCTTTGAGCCCTACACTCCCTTGCAAAGTGGCCCTTTTTATGAAAGTTATAGCATTCCACCTTTGATTTGTTAAACCTTATGGTCTCAGAACCATTGGCACTAATCTTCCTTCCAGTCTTATTTAGGAATCTTCTGGCTCTCATGGTCAGCATAGCCATCTGCCACTTTAGATCCATCTGTTCCAAGTCATCAGCATCAATCTGTTATAAGTCCTCATTATCTAATTGTTGACTGTTAGATTGGTTTGCAAAGAAAGAATAGATCACTGCATCATACTATTAGTATTGGTAGAGTTAGAACCATGAGCTTGATTGGAACTGCTAGAGTTATTGGAAGACATAAAAGCCACATTTTGTGAATTTTGGTTTGAGCTTGATGACCCTTTAACTTTAGTTTCATAAATCTTCAGATTTTTGTATAGGTTATCCATGCTCAAGGTGTCTAAATCAGGTTTGTTCCTCCAGATCAAGGTATGAGTCTTCCATACTAATGGAAGACTTCTGAAAAAATTCAGATTCATATCTTCTTGAGAAATACTTTCATCCAGAATCTCTAGCTGATTGATAAGCTTTTGAAGCCTATCATAGGTTTGATCAAGTCCTTTTGAGCTTGATCTATTGAAATTCTCATACTGTTGCTTTAGAAGTGTCTTTTGAGTTTTCTTTGACTCCTTATTACCTCCAAACCTTTTCTCTATAGCTTCTATCAGAGTCTTGGCACATTTGTAGGTATTAAACTTTAGTTGATATTCATTTGGAAGAGCCATCAACAATGTACCTTTTGCCTTTAACTCATTCTTCATTGCTAACTTCTCCTCTGTAGTTGTAGGAGGATATGTTTGCTCAACACCATTAACAGTTCTCTTTGGTGGATGTTAGTATCCATCTACTATTACTTCTCAAAGAGCATAATCTGTCATTAGGAAGTACTGTTCTATCCTAATTTTCCAAAGCTCAAATTCGCCTGGATTGAGCACTAGAAGTTTTGCAACAGCAACCATTGGTGAAGATACTGCCTCCATGTTTTCACAAACAAATAGATCTGGTATGTGTTGATTATTTCTTCTTATTCAAAGATTCTCAACAAGCTCTGATACTACTTGTTGATCCCACTTGAATATATCTTGCTTAGCTTGTAAAAGGCTTAGTTGTATTGAATAAATCCAAGACAACTATGATAGAAACTTTGATTGAATATATCAAAGACTATGTGGAATCTAGTCTATAATATTAAGAAGAATAAGCAATAAAACAGTAACAAGCAAGATTGTATAATACCAAAATTTCAGCCTCAATATATTAATACGAACACTCTTAATAGTGTTAGGGTTATACAAAACCTTGAAGCTATAACAAAAGGATTTCTAGATGATATATGAAGATGAGATATTGAGATACTAACTTACATGCCCTATGGTCTCCTTTTATACACCAAGGAACCCTAATAGGCTTACAACGTGTTTTCTATACATACATATCTTTTCCTAAAATATCTCATTCTTATCACATCAACAGTACTAACATATAACTAACAGTACTAACTTATAACTGACAGCAGAAACTCTTCTAGCAGTAGTAACTAATACTAGCAGTAGTAACTTATAACTAGCAGTAGTAATGACTAAGAATATTTCCTGCAATCGTCACCAGCAGTAGAAACTATAATCGGCAGTAGTAATCTTCATAACTAGCAGCAGTAACTTGAACCAGCAGTAGTCACAGTTAAGAAGCCTTTTATTCCCAACATTTTTTCCATCAGTATTTGGAATCATATGGTTGATAGAAGGTATGTATATGAATTATCAATATTGCGTGAGGAAGACTCAGCAACTTCTCGTACCGGTGTACAGAAAGGATCGATAAATTTATCTTGTTGGAACTGTGTATCTGCTGCTTGATTATTATTGTTTTCCTTAGCATTAACATTTGTAGTTGGAGATGTTGGTTCTATTGAAGATTGAATATTCGTTATAGGTGGTGTGTCTTGTTGTTTAGAATTTTCAGTGGGTGAAGAAGAATTGTTGACACTTGAAGTACCTGCATTGAAAAAATCATCGTACAAAGGACCAAAAAAAAGATCCAACTCTTGTTGTGATGGATATGTTGTATCTGCTAAAGGAGAAACATGATGTAGTTAGGGGACGAGGCCAGAGTTGTCATAATTTAACTCCTTTTATAGTTGGGGAATGAGGCCTGAAGTGTCATTATTAACAGACGTCTTAGACATCTCTTTGATTTCATCAAATCTAAGATGTATGGATTCAACTATCAATCGGGTTCTCTTGTTGTAAACATGATATACCTTCAACTGAGTGGAGTATCCCACCAGATTGCATGGATCCCCTTTTTCTTTTAACTTATCCAGATTTTCACCATCTCTGGTTAAGTAACAAGTGCAACAAAAAATGTGAAGGTGTTTAATTGAAGGTTTTAGTCATTGATGATGTGATATGCCATTTTCTCATATGTCAGGATTATGATTGATTTGTTTTGAGTACAGCATGCGGTTGAAATTGCTTCAGTCCAAAATAACAAAGGAAGTTCAGAAGCTGAAAGCATCGTGCGAGCAGCTTCAACGAGAGTACGGTTTCGTCTTTTGACAACACTGTTTTGTTCAGGTGTTCGAGGAGTAGAAGTTTGATGTTTAATTCCTTCTTCTTTGAAGAATGCATGGAGTGTCTTGCGTGACAACTGTGCCTTGAGCAGGTTAGTCAACCGTTAGCATTGACTTGAGTTTCATTATGTGTTATAATAAATATGTGTTTATGTGATCTTATGTGAGTTGGTAGAAAATCCATTGAGCGTGATCGTCTCATGGTGATTGAAGTTATTGTGACAACCATGATTTGAGCAGGTTAGTCAAACTGTTAGTATTGACTTATGTGCCTGTTGCAATATATGGTGTATGTGATTCTGTGTGTTTATATGAGTTTATGTGGGATATGTAAGGTATTGGTAATAAATCTATTGAGTGTGATCATCTTAATGACATTAGAATGGTGGTGAAATTGGTTGAGTTCATTTTGTTCACTTTTGAGTGACAAGGAAATGATTATTGAGATTTGAGCGTTTTCGTGTTAAATGTGTAAGTATTATTACGTATACGTATTTTTGTGTTAGTAATCTAAGATAGATTTAGATTTTAAGTGGTAAGTTAAGAATAATGTAAAAAAATTCTATTTTAGGAAAGTTAGGTTGAAAATAAAAAGTTAAAAAGTTATTTTTAAAAGTCTAGTGAATTTCGTTTAAGCAAAAAGGTATAGTCAAATTAGTTAAGGTTTTTATAAAAATTTAAAGAAATACAAGTAATTATATAATTAATAAATAAAATAAAAAAAGAAAATAAAAAAAAAAGAAAAGGGCCATGGTCGGCCGGTTCTAAGAAAAAAAGGGGAAAAAGAATTTTATTTGGAATCAAATTATAATTGGTAATTATCCAGGACTCCTTATTGTAGGCTATAATTACAAATAAATCCCATACCCCCTCCCCCTTGCTGTTGTTTGTCGACAACCGACAGAGAAGATAAGAGAAAAAAAATTAGGGTTTCTTTGCACTAAGGTATTTTTCTAATTATTGTTTAATTCTAGTTAATTTTTATTTAATGTAATCTATCATGATGGATTAGGGCGTTTTAACGTGTAATTTTCGGCTGGCGTTTGGATTTAGGGTTTTATGTTTCTGAAAGTTTTATGATGTATTAGATCACGTTTGATCATTCGTTTGATTTTTTCATGATGGGTTGTCGGTTAGGGCTTGATCTTTTAGTATAGTCGTTTTAATTTATGCAGAATTTTGGTCAGTCTTGTAGAGGTCATAACTCATTCATAAAAATTTCAATAAACAATTTACAACATACTGGAGATAACCTCAGAGAGTCTATTTTCCATCAAAGTTGGTCTTTTGAGTTTTTATGGTCGGGAAGTGGGTCAAAAGGTCGTTACAAAATTAGTGGGTAAAACTGTGACGAAATTCAGTTTTGGTTTTGATTTTTCTAAAAATACTTAGACATCTATTTAGAGGCTCTAAATCACGTGGAAGTTAGATTATATAATTGTGTGTGACCCCTGAATTTTTGCTAAGCATATAATGAGGTCTAAAGTGGTCATCTAGTGTCATACTTTTAGGGGGTCAGATTCTGGACGAATTCTGGACACTTTGGATTAATGAATTCATTAATGGGTTATTTGTACAACGAGGTAATGGTTTGGAGAGAGTATGAGAGGTTCATAGGAATAATGTAGCAGGTGAATTTTGTTTGAATTGTGGAAGTGTTTATGTGGTACGTTTTTGGAGCGTAAGTGAGTATAAACATTTGCTCAAAAACCAGGAAATTTAAAGTGTAGCATTGATTGTAATGGCCTATGTTCAGGAGTTGGAAAAGGTTAAATCAAGTATAGGAACTTGGTAGATTGCTTAGTTATCATCATAGTTGAGGTTACATCATATTGGTTGGAATGCCTTATTAATGGATAAGCTTATTGTGTGCTTAATTGTTTGATTATCCGTGAGTGTTTTGTGAAGCTTTTGTTGGATTCTTTTGGGGAGCTAAGCATCAGGTGAGTTTCATAGTCCCACTTTTTAATGTTTTTACATTTGGGATGGAAATGATGCAAAGAGGTTTTGAAATGTTTTAGTTACTGTGATAATGTGATTTAAATGATGCATGGCTATACGTGACTATTGTATGTTATGCGCTACTTGCTTTTATGGTATGAATTGTTGTGCTTGAGCGTGATCATCTCATAGCATTTATGGATTTGATTGGTAGTGATCATGATCGTCTTATTACTGTGAGTTGTTTGAGTGAGCGTGATCGTCTCCTTGTTGTTATGTTTTGTGTGAGGATTGAGCTCCGTGATCGTCTCACTGTGATGATGGGATTGCATGTTAGTCTATATGTTAGTACGATGGATGTCCTACTATTTTATGTTTTTTTTTATGCACAGTAAAAAAAAAAAATTAAATTTAAAGGGTTGTTTTGCGTGTCTTAAAACTATGACTCTCACACATTAACCGTTATGGTGATGTTTTTAAGCATTCATTTTTCAGGTGTGCTTCTTGGAGAATACTAAGGTTAAGAAGAGGTGGCATAGTAAGACCCGCTAGGATTGCATTGGAGTTCGCTCCTGAGTTTGTTTATGTTTGTTGCATGGATTTTGTTGAATGTTATTTGATTCTATTAGGATCGTGAGATATTGTTCTTGTATTGACCCTTTTTCATTAATACAAGATGTCGTTCCATTTGCGTTTTCAGTATTGTTCCTGACACATTGTATCTTATTACTTCAGTTTTGAATTTTAGTGTTTCTCTTATTGTTCACACCCAATGTGTGGTGATGATATCCATGATGTTAGCCTAGTGTTTCTGCCTGGCGGGGTGTGACAGATGGTTATCAGAGCCTATGGTTATAGAGTACTAGGTGGTTGAGCCTTGACTAATAGCTTAAGAGTCCTTTATAGATGACATTTAGGGCTTATGTGTAAGTTATACCTTTATATTGCATTATTTTCCCTATGTTTTCATAAAAGTAATATATTACTATTATACTATATATGTAAGTTGAGTTTTTCTTTGTTATTTTGAAATCGTCTTTCCTGATATGTCTTTGTTTTGTGGTCTATTATCGTATGTTCCCCCCATTGTTAGAAAGTACCATGATTCAGTTGCTTTCGCAAACTGGGGTGTAAAAGGTATTAAGAATAGCAAGCGGTGTAACCGAATAGATCCGAATTCCTATTTCAATGTGGTCCGTGTTTCTTAGTAGATCGAAGAGAAGATGAACTTAAGGAAGTTGATGGACAAACGTTGAGGTAAATTGAAAAGATAATTTGCCAAGGATGGCACTATCACCTAGAGTTCCTGGAACATTTCAAGGTTAGGATAACGTCTGTAGAAGGAGCCAGTGGAAACAACCTAGAAGTCATGACATGTATGGATTGTGGGTTTCACCACACTTCAAACAAGGTAATCCCCCCATGAATTAGTTTGCACCTCATCGACTACCTTTAGCCAAAGGGTAAATGAATGGATGGTTGATAGAAGATGAGGAGAAGTTGAGGAGGATGAAGTGTGACCTCGGACCTTGAGTCCTCCGAAGTTGTAAACCTGTGGGAAGGAAGACAACTAAAGCTGATTCATGATCCGCGAGTATCGTAACTGCACATCTTGTTCTAGTAATTGATTATGTTTTACGCTTGTTTTTTCTTTCTTTTCGACGTTTGGAGCCATGTTAGGAATGTTATTTTTGATTTTTGGATTCTGAGTATTATAATAAATGTGATTATTAGAATTATTCCTTGTGGTTAATTATTGGTTTCATTTTTTTAAAAGGTGCTAATATGGTGTGGTTTATTTTATGATGTATCTTCTTTAGAGGAGCCAAAATCTCCCCACCAATTCTCTGTCAGACAACTGTGAAAAGGGGCATCTATAATTATGGTGTCCAACATAATTATACATGCCCCATAACATAGGTGGACTTACAAGTATGATTACATGGATTATTGTTGATGCGTTGCATGTATGTATATGGTTATTAAGAAGTATGATAAGATCATGATCCCTATTATAACATCTAATGTATATAAATTTTATAATGGCTCCATCACGTCAAAGCGGCAACAACAATAACAACAACACAACGAGAACCATGACATTGCGGCTATTTTAGTGCAAGCATTGCAAACCATTCTTTCCTCAAGATTGTCCAAAGTGACTAACAAACGTGAATCAATGCTAATAACGGTAATGGAGGAAATGGGTCTGGTGGGGAATGGAAATGGTGGGAACAACGGATGCACTTTCAAGGCATTCCAATCTTGTAATCCCAAGGAGTATGATGGGAAAGGAGGTGCGATAGTGCTTACTCATTGGATCGAGAAGATGGAAAATGTGATTGATAATAGTGGTTGTGCGGAGAATCAAAAGGTGAGGTATGCGGCTGATCATTGGTGAACAAAGCTTTACTTGGTGGAAACACTTCAAGTCCAAGCAACGAGGACGCTGTATGGGCTGCAATGGCCATGACATGGAACGATTTTAAGGCATTGATGGTTAAAGAATTCTACCCAAGTAATGAAATAGAGAAATTGGAGAATGAGTTTTGGAATCACAAAATGGTGGGAGCTAATCATGCTGCCTATACTGATAGTTTCATATGAGTTTGACAAGTTGGTCCCTCACTTAGTTACACCTGAGTCATCTCGTATTAAAAGGTACATGGCCGGACTGGCTCCTGAGATAAGAGGAATGCTTCGAGCAACCTAACCAACTACTATTCAAAATGCAATACTGAGGGCTGGAATACTTACTGGCGAAGCAGTCAGCTGTGGTACCTTGACAAAGGGTAATGGCAAGAGGAAAGTCGTGGAAGAGTCTGGTTAAGTCAGGAGGATTCGTTGGAAAGACAACAAGAAGGCACAACAAATGTGGGGGCACAGGGTTTATGGTGGATAGCTCCTCTTAGAAATGAAGTCGCCAAACGTAAAATCCCAGAGTGTAGCAAGTCGTAATATAGCATCACCAGGTAACGGGCCCTGCAATGTGTGTTATAACTGTAAAAAACCGAGCCATTATGCCAGAAATTGTTGGGCACCAATTAGACAAGTGACTCCGGTGAATGCTGTTAGAATGAGTAATAATCCGAGAGTGTGCTATGAGTGTGGTAGTCCAGATCATTTTCGCAACACTTGTCCTAAGATGAATCGAGCACCGGGGCAAGCTGGAAATCCATTGGCTTTGGAGGGCAGCCGAAATAACCGAAGCAATGGAAACCAAGTTAGAGGAAGAGCTTACCACGTGAATGTGTATGCAATGGAGTGCGGTCTTAGGATCACTAACGTCCTTGTAAGGGTACGTTCTCTCTGAATGATCACTTTGTTATCGTATTATTTGATTCTAGAGCCGATTTTAGTTTCATATCTACTGAATTTGCGCCCCTACTTAATGTGAGACCTAGTATTGTGAATCCTGGTTATGTGATAGAAGTAGCTGATGGTAAGAAAGTAGAAGTGGGTAGAATTATCCGTGACTACAAACTAGAACTAGGAGGTTCCCTGCTTAGCATAAACTTAATATCTTTAGGTCATGGAAGCTTTGATATGATTGTGGGAATGGATTGGTTGTCCCAACATAAGGCTGTGATAGTATGTCATGAGAAGGTAGTAGAAATACCCGTGGAGGATGGGTTGGATCATTAGGGGTAATGGAGAACGGCGTAGAATCACCAAAGCTTGAAGAGTGCGAAGGAAGGATGAACCAAAGTGAGCGATATATCATATTGGATACGTAAATTGAAGATGTGTTTCCAGAAGAATTGTCTGGATTTGCCTCCGCAACGACAAGTAGGAGTTCGATAGATCTAGTTTCCTAGAGTGGACGCCTATTGTTGCGAAGTCTTTCATATCGACTAGCGCCATCGGAAATGCAAGAATTGTCTGGGCTTGCCATGTAGGAGTTGCAAGACATGGGTTTCATACGCACTAAGTCTTCTCCGATGGGGACCCCCAGTGTTATTTGATCAGAAAAGGATGTTCGTACGTATGTGTATAGATTATTGAGAGGCTGAACAAAGCGACGACTTAAGATTCGTTATCCTTCTTCAGAGGATTGTGATTTATTTGACAACTACAAGGATCACGTTATTTCTCAAGATAGGACCTTCGGTCAGGTTATCACAACTACGCGTGCATTGAATACGACTACCTTAGACGGAGTTTCTCCCGAATAAGATACAGACATTTGAGGTTACGGTTATGCTTTTGGGCTAACTAATGCACCTGCTGTCTTTATGGATCTGATGTAATAGAGTTTAGTAACCATACTTAGATAAGTTCGTTATTGGTTTCCTCGATGACATTTGATTACTCGAAGACGAAGGAGCACCATGAAGTTCTTTTGGGTTTAGGTGTTGGGAATTGTTTAAGGAAGGAGAAGCTGTATGCAAGTTATTCAGTATGAGTTCTGGTTGCAACGAGGTGCACTTTTTGGTCATGTTGTCAATCAGAATGGTTTATACATGTAGGTATACCGGCAAAATAGAAGCGGTAAAGAATTTGAAGACCCCTACGAGCTTATGAGATTCGATAATTTTGGGATTTGCCAGTTATACTGCACGGTTTATAGGTTTATTACAAAAATTTTTTCCAAATTGCTAAACCTCTTACCTCGTTAACTCAGAAGAATCAGAAGTATGTGTGGGGTGTGGAGCAAGAAGAGGCTTTTCAAACTTTAAAGAATAACTTGTGTGATGCACCAATATTGACGCTACCTGATGGAGTGGAAGATTTCGTGGTTTATTGTGATGCATCCAACCAAGGATTAGGTTATGTACTCATGCAAAGGGGCAAAGTGATTGCTTATGCATCAAGGCAGCTGAAAACACACGAGAAGAACTATACGCACGAATGATTTGAATTGGGAGTGTTGTGTCCTTGCTTCTTAAGGACTTGGAGGCATATCTTATGGTACTAGGAGTGTTTTATCTATATGGATTCTCAAAAGTCATTGACACATTTTCGACTCAAAAAAGAGGATGAATATGCGTCAGAGGAGATGGATTGAGTTGTTTAGTGATTATTAGTATGAGATTCATTACCATCTTAGTAAGGCGAACGTTGTGGCTGATGCATTAAGTAGGAAGGAGCAGTTGAAACCTAGACGTGTAAGGGCCATGACAGTGACTATCTAGGCTGGAATGAGAGAAAAGATACAAGCAGCCCAGAGTGAGGCGCTTAAGCAAGAGAATGTAATTATGGATAACCTGCATGCCTAGTTCAACAGATGGAAAAGAAAGAGGGTAAGAGTTGTATTTCATGGGACCGTATATGGGTTCCATTAGTAGGAAGTGTGAGAACGATGATCATGGATGAAGCTCACAGGTCTAAGTACTCTGTGCATCCTGGAGCGGATAAGATGTACCATGATCTTCGTGATATGTACTGGTGGCCGGGAATGAAGAGAGATATTGCTACTTATGTTAGTAAGTGTTTGACATGTTCAAAGGTAAAGGCTGAGCATCAAAGGCCTTCGGGTTTACTGCAAAATCCTGAACGATAACCTGATATGGTAAGTGGGATAAAGATCAATATGGATTTTATTTACTAAAGTTGCATAGGTCAAAAAAGTAGGCAGACATGATTTGGGTCATAGTCGATAGATTGATTAAGTCAGGCTCATTCCTGGCTAATATAAGAGGAACGATTATAGTACTGAGGAATGGCAAAGATCTACATTGATGAAATAGTTGCGAGACATGGAGTTCTTGTGTCGATTATTTCAGATAGAGATGGACGATTTACATCGCGTTGCTGGCAGACTGTGCAAAAAGCTTTAGGGACGAGGTTGGATATGAGTATGGCTTATCATCCCCTAAAGGATTGGGAAAAGTGAGCGTACGATTCAGACTCTGTAGGGACTATGTTAGATGGGCGTGTGTGTTAATTGATTATTGGTGGTAGCTGGGATTGCTCATCTACCATTTTGTTCTAGTGAGTTTTCTTACAATAATAGCTATCATTTGAGTATAAGATGTGCTCCATTTGAAGCCTTGTACGGAAGGAAGTGTAGGTCGCCTATTTTATGGGCTGAGATTGGAGAAAGTACTTTCATTGGACCTGAATTGGTTTAAGAAACGACTGATAAAGTTGTGTTGATAAAGGAGAAGCTAAAAGCAGTGAGAGATCGTCAAAAGAGCTATGCTGATAATAGACGCAAACCATTGGAATTTGAAGTAGGAGATCGAGTAATATTGAAAGTATCACCTTAGAAAGGTGTAATTTGTTTTGGGAAAAAGGGAAAGTTAGCATCAAGATATGTAGGACCATTTGAGATTGTAGCTTATCAATTAAGGTTGCCTGAGGAATTGAGTGGAGTACATGATACGTTTCATGTGTCAAACTTGAAGAAATGTTTGGCTGATGATAGTTTGCATATGCCATTAGATGAGATAAATGTTGACAAAAATTTCGTTTTGTTGAGAACCTGGAGGAGATTATGGACCATGAAGGTTAGAGGTTTAAACGTTAGTAAAGATAATCGCTCTTGTGAAAATAAGTTGGAATTCTAAGTGTGGTCTTGAGTTTACTTGGGATATGCGGTGGAGTATATGAAGTATAAATATCTCAGTTGTTCATTGTGAGCAAAGATGGTAAATCGCCTAGTTAAATCTCGGGATGAGATTTCCTAAAGGAGGGGATACTGTGACAACCATGATTTGAGCAGGTTAGTCAAACCGTTAGTATTGACTTATGTGCCTGTTGCAATATATGGTGTATGTGATTTTGTGTGTTTATATGAGTTTATGTGGGTTATGTGAGGTATTGGTAATCAATCTATTGAGTGTGATCATCTCAATGAGATTGGAATGGTGGTGAAATTGGTTGAGTTCATTTTGTTCACTTTTGAGTGACAAGGAAATGATTAATTGAGATTTGAGCGTTTCCGTGTTAAATGTGTAAGTATTATTACGTATACGTATTTTTGTGGTTAGTAATCTAAGATTAGGTTAGTTTTTAAGTGGTCAGTTTAGTATATTGGTAAAAAAATTCTATTTTAGGAAAGTTAGGTTGAAAATGAAAAGTTAAAAAGTTATTTTTAAAAGTCTAGTGAATTTCGTTTAAGCAAAAAGGTATAGTCAAATTAATTAAGGTTTTTATAAAAATTTAAGGAAATACAAGTAATTATATAATTAATAAATAAAAGAAAATAAAAAAAAGAAAAAAAAGGCATATAAAACAATCACATAAATAAAAGGGGCCATGGAATCGGCCTGTGGTTTAAGAAAATAGAGGAAAAGAAGTTTATTTGGAAATTAAATTATAATTGGTACATATCTAGACTCCTTATTGTAGGTTATTAAATAAACAAAATAAATCTCAAACCCCTCCCCCTTGCGTTGGACGAATTTTATCCGAACAGCGAGAAGGAAAAAGGAGAAAAAAAATTAGGGTTTCTTTGCTAGGTATTTTCTAATCTTGTTTAATTTAGTTAATTTTAATTAATGTAATCTAAGCATGATGGATTAGGGTTTTAAACATGTAATTTTTGGCTAGGGTTTGGATTAAGGTTTTATGTTTCTGAAAGTTTATGATGTATAGATCATGTTTGATCATTCGTTTGATTGTTTTCATGATTGAGTTAGTCGGTTAGGGATTGATCTTTAGATATAGTCGTTTTAATTTACTGCAGAATATTGGTCAGTCTTGTAGAGGTCATAACTCATTCATAAAAATTCAAATAAACAATTTACAATATACTGTAGATAACCTCAGAGAGTCTAATTTCCAGCAAAGTTGTCCTCGTGATGTTTTTATGGTCGGCAAGTGGGTCAAATGTCGTTACAAAATCAGTGGTAAACACAATGACAAATTTCAGTTATTGGTTTGATTTTTCTAAAATACTTAGCCATCAATGTTTAGGGGGACTCTATATCATGTGGAAGTTTGTTTATATATTGTGTGTAACCCCTTAATTTTTTCTAAGCATATAATGAGGTCTAAAGTGGTCATCTAGTGTCATTCTTTTAGGGGGACAGATTCTGGACGAATTCTGGACACTTTGGATTAATGAATTTCTAAAGGGGTATTTGTAAAAGGGTAATGGCTTTGGGAGAGCTATGAGAGGTTCATAGGACATATATGTAGCACGGTGAATTTTGGTTTTGAAATTGTGGAAGTGTTTAAGTGGTACGTTTAGGACGCGTAAGTGAGTATAAAATTCTGCTCAAAACCAGAAAATTTAAAGTGTAGCATTGAAGTGTAAATGGCATATGTAGGAGTTGGAAAAGGGTTAAATCAAGTATAGAACTATGGTAGATAGCTTAGATATCCATCATAGTTGAGGTTACATCATATTGGGTTGAATGCCTAATTGATGGTAGCTTATTGTGTGCTTAATTGTTTAGATTATCCGTGAAGTGTTTGTGAAGCTTTTGTTGGATTCTTTTGGGAAGCTAAGCATCAGGTGAGTTTCATAGTCCCACTTTTTAATGTTTTTACATTTGGGATGGAAATGATGCAAAGAGGTTTTGAAATGTTTTAGTTACTGTGATAATGTGATTTAAATGATGCATGGGCTATACGTGACTATTGTATGTTATGTGCTACTTGCTTTTATGGTATGAATTGTTGTGCTTGAGCGTGATCGTCTCATGGCATTTATGGATTTGATTGGTAGTAAGCGTGATCGTCTTATTACTGTGAGTTGTTTGAGTGAGCGTGATCGTCTCATTGTTGTTATGTTTTGTGTGAGGATTGAGCGTGAACGTCTCAATGTGGATTGATGTGATTGCATGTTAGCTTGTATGATAGTACGCTGTATGTCCTGCTATGTTATGTTTTATTTATCACAGTAATTGGATTTAAAGGTTTGTTTTGCGTGTCTTAAACCTATGACTCTCACCAACCGTTGTGTTGACGTTTTTAAGCATCATTTTCAGGTGAGCTTCATGAGAATACTGAGGTTAAGAGAGGTGGCTAGAATGACCGCTAGGATTGCATTGGAGTTCGCTCCTGAGTTTGTTTATGTTTGTTGCATGATTTTGTTGAATGTTATTTGATTTTATTAGGATCGTGAGATATTGTTCTTGTATTGGTGAGACCCTTTTTCATTAATACAAGATGTCGTTCTTTTGGTTTTCGGTATTGTCATGACATATTGTGTCTTTATTATTTAGTTATGCATTTAGTGTTTCTCTATTGTTGACACCATTGTGTTGTGATAATATCCATGATGTTACGCCTCGTGTTTCCGCCTTGGCGGGGTGTGACAGATTGGTATCAGAGCCTATGGTTATAGAGAGCTAGGTGGCTGAGCCTAGACTATAGCTTAAGAGTCCCTCATATAGATGCATTTAGGGCTTATGTGTAAGTATATACCTATTATGCTTATTTTCCCTAAGTTTCATAAAGTATATTATACTATATGCTATATATCTAAGTTGAGTTTTTCTTTGTTATTTTGAGATCCGTATCCTGATATATATTATGTTTTGTGGTCTATTATCGTATGTCTCCCCCTATTCGTAGAAAGTACCATGATTCAGTTACTTTCGCAACTGGGTGTAAAAAGATTAAGAATAGCAAGCTGGGTAACCGCAAGATCCGAATTCCTATTGTTATGTGGCCGTGTAGAGTCGAAGAGAAGATGACCTTAAAGGAAGTTGATGGACAAACGGTTGAGGAAATTGAAACAAAGATAAATGCCAAGGATGGCACTATCACCCGAGTTCCTGGAAAATTTCAAGGTTATGAAACGTCTGAAGAAGAGCCGGTGGAACAACCTAGAAGACATGACTTGTATGGATTTGTAAATCATCCACAACTTCAACAAGGAAATCCCATGAATGAGTTTGCACCACATCGACTACCTCAGCCAAAGGGTAACATGGATGGCTGGTTGATAGAAGATAAGGAAGAAGTTGAGAGGAATGAAGTGGACTCGGTACTTGAGTCCACCGCAAGTAGTAAACCTGTGTGGAAGAAGACAACTAAAGCTGATCATGACTGCGCGTCTCGTAACTGCCCATATTGTTTTAAGTAATTGATATGTTTTAGCTTGTTTTTCTTTCTTTCGACGTTTGGAGCAATGTTAGGAATGTTATTTTCGATGTTTGGATTCTGAGTATTAATAATAAAAGTGATTATTAGGATTATTCCTTGTGTTAATTGTTGGTTTCATTTTTTTAAAAGGTGCTATATGGTGTGTTTATTTTATGAAGTATCTTCATAGGAGGGAGTATAACTGTGAAAGGGGGGCATCTATAATTATGGTGGCCAACATAATTATACATGCACCACAACATAGGTGGACTTGCAAGTATGATTACATGGATTATTGGTGATGCGTTGCATGTATGTATATGGTTATTAAGAAGTATGATAAGATCATGATCCCTATTATATCGTCTAATGTATATAAATTTTATACCTTATAGAAAATGGCTCCATCACGTCAAAGCGGCAACAAAGATAACAACAACAACGAGGACCCTAACATTGCTGCTATTACCGCGCAACAATTGCAAACCATTCTTCCTCAGATTGTCACTCAAGTGACTAACAACGTGAACAATGCTAATAACGGTAATGGAGGAAATGGTGGTGGTGGAAATGGAAATGGTGGGAACAATGGATGCACTTTCAAGGCATTCCAATCTTGTATTCCCAAGGAGTATGATGGGAAAGAAGGTGCGATAGTGCTTACTCGTTGGATCGAGAAGATGGAAAATGTGATTGATAATAGTGGTTGTGCGGAGAATGAAAAGGTGAGGTATGCGGCTAGTTCATTGGTGAACAAAGCTTTGACTTGGTGGAACACTCAAGTCCAACCAAGAGGACGTGAGGCTGCAATGGCCATGACATGGAACGATTTTAAGGCATTGATGGTTGAAGAATTCTGCCTAAGTAATGAAATGGAGAAATTGGAGAATGAGTTTGGGAATCACAAGATGGTGGGAACTAATCATGCTGCCTACACTGATAGGTTTCATGAGTTGGCCAAGTTGGTCCCACACTTAGTTACACCTGAGTCATCTCGTATTAAGAGGTACATAGCCGGACTGGCTCTTGAGATAAGAGGAATGCTTCGAGCAACCCAACCAACTACTATTCAGAATGCAATACTGAGGGCTAGAATACTTACTGACAAAGCAGTCAGCTATGGTACCTTGACAAAGAGTAATGACAAGAGGAAAGTAGTAGAAGAGTCTGGTAAGTCAGGAGGATCGTGGAAAGACAAAAAGAAGGCAAAAGTGGGCACATGGTTTGTGGCGACAGCTCCTCCTAGAAATGAAGTCGCAAACTCAAGTCCTAAGTGTAGCAAGTGTAATACGCATCACCCATTAAACGGGCCCTGTAATGTGTGTTATAACTGTAAAAAACTAGGCCATTATGCCAGAAATTGTTGGGCACTAATTAGACAAGTGACTCCGGTGAATGCTGTTAGAATGAATAACAATCCGAGAGCGTGCTATGAGTGTGGTAGTCCATATCATTTTTGCAACACTTGTCCCAAGATGATTCGAGCACCGGGGCAAGCTGGAAATTAATTGGCTTTGGAGGGCAGCCGAAATAACCAAAGCAATGGAAACCAAGTTAGAGTAAGAGCTTACAACGTGAATGTGAATGCAATGGAGGTGGTCCAGGATCCTAACGTTGTAATGGGTACGCTCTCTCTGAATGATCACTTTGTTACCGTATTATTTGATTCTGGAGCCGATTTTAGTTTCATATTTACTGAATTTGCGCCCCTACTTAATGTGAGGCCTAGTATTGTGAATCTTGGTTATGTGATGGAAGTAGCTGATGGTAAGAAAGTAGAAGTGGATAGAATTATCCGTGACTGCAAACTAGAACTAGGAAGTTCCCTGTTTAGCATAAACTTAATACCTTTAGGTCATGGAAGTTTTGATGTGATTGTGGGAATGGATTGGTTGTCCCAACATAAGGCTGTGATAGTATGTCATGAGAAGGTAGTAGAAATACCAGTGGAGGATGGCAGGATCCTTAGGGTACATGGAGAACGGGCCGTAGGAATCACCAAAGCATTGAAGAGTGCAAAGGAGGATGAACCGAAGTTGAGCGATATATCTGTGGTACGTGAGTTTGAGGATGTGTTTCCAGAAGACTTGTCAGGATTGCCTCCGCAACGACAAGTGGAGTTTCGCATAGATCTAGTTCCTGGAGTGACGCCTGTTGCGAAGTCTCCATATCGACTAGCGCCTTCAGAAATGCAAGAATTGTCTGGGCAGCTGCAGGAGTTGCAAGACAAGGGTTTCATACGACCTAGTCATTCTCCATGGGGAGCGCCAGTGTTATTTGTCAAGAAGAAGGATGGTTCGCTACGTATGTGTATCGATTATAGAGAGCTGAACAAGTTGACGATTAAGAATCGTTATCCTCTTCCGAGGATTGATGATTTATTTGACCAACTACAAGGATCGCGTTATTTCTCCAAGATAGACCTTCGGTCAGGTTATCACCAACTACGCGTGCATGAAGACGACATACCTAAGACGGCGTTTCGAACGAGATACGGACATTTTGAGTTTACGGTTATGCCTTTTGGGCTAACCAATGCACCTGCAGTCTTTATGGATCTGATGAATAGAGTTTGTAAACCGTACTTAGATAAGTTCGTTATTGTGTTCATCGATGACATCTTGATCTACTCGAAGACGAAGGAGGACCATGAAGTTCATTTGGGTTTGGTGTTGGAATTGTTAAGGAAGGAGAAGCTGTATGCCAAGTTCTCCAAGTGTGAGTTCTGGTTGCAAGAGGTGCACTTTCTTGGTCATGTTGTCAATCAGAATGGTATACATGTGGATCCCAGCAAAATAGAAGCGGTAAAGAATTAGAAGACCCCTATGACGCCTTCTGAGTTTTGATCATTTTTGGGATTAGCAGGTTATTACCGACGTTTTATTGCAAACTTTTCCAAAATTGCTAAACCTCTTACCTCGTTAACTCAGAAGAATCAAAAGTATGTGTGGGGTGTGGAGCAAGAAGAGGCTTTTCAAACTTTAAAGAATAACTTGTGTGATGCACCAATATTGATGCTACCTGATGGAGTGGAAGATTTCGTGGTTTATTATGATGCATCAAACCAAGGATTAGGTTGTGTACTCATGCAAAGGGGCAAAGTGATTGATTATGCAATGAGGCAGCTGAAAACCCATGAGAAAAACTATACGACGCATGATTTGGAATTAGGAGCTGTTGTGTTTGCTCTTAAGACTTGGAGGCATTATATGTATGGTACTAAGAGTGTTATCTATACGGATCACAAAAGTCTTCAACACATTTTCGATCAGAAAGAGCTGAATATGCGTCAAAGGAGATGGATTGAGTTGTTTATTGATTATGAGTGCGAGATTCGTTACCATTCTGGTAAGGCGAACGTTGTGGTTGATGCATTAAGTAGGAAGGAGCGGTTGAAACCTAGACGTGTAAGGGCCATGGCAGTGACTATCCAGGCTGGAATAAGAGAAACGATACAAGCAGCCCAAAGTGAGGCGCTTAAGCAAGAGAATATACTTATGGAAAACCTACATGGCCTACACCAGCAGATGGAAAAGAAAGAGGGCGAGAGTTTGTATTTCATGGACCATATATGGGTTCCATTAGTAGGAAGTGTGAGAACGATGATCATGGATGAAGCTCACAAGTCTAAGTACTCTGTGCATCCTAGAGCGGATAAGATGTACCATGATCTTCGAGATATGTACTGGTGGTCGGGAATGAAGAGAGATATTGCTACTTATGTTAGTAAGTGTTTAACATGTTTGAAGGTAAAGGCTGAGCATCAAAGGCCTTCGGGTTTACTGCAACAACCTGAGATACCTGAATGGAAGTGGGATAAAATCACTATGGATTTTATCACTAAGTTGCCTAGGTCAAAAAGTGGGCATGACACGATTTGGGTCATAGTCGATAGACTGACTAAGTCGGCTCATTTCCTGGCTATAAGAGAAGACTATAGTACTGAGAAATTGGCAAAGATCTACATTGATGAAATAGTCGCGAGACATGGAGTTCCTTGTGTCATTATTTTCAGAAAGAATGGACGATTTATGTCGCTTGCTGCAGAGCCTGTGCAAAAAGCTTTAGGGAACCAAGGTTGGATAATGAGTATGGCTATCAACCCCAAATGGATCGGACAAAGTAGTTAACATTCAGACCTTAGAGATAATGTTTGGAGGGCATGTGTAATTGATTTTGTGTTTGTAGCTGGATGTTCATCTACACATTGGCTGAGTTTCTTACAATAATACTATCATTCAAGTATAGATAAGTGCTCGATTTAAAGTCTTGTACGGAAGGAAGTGTATGGTCGCCTGTATTATGGGCTAAGATTAGAGAAAGTATTTTTTGATTGGTACCTGAATTGGATCAAGAAATGGCTGATAAGTGAGTAGATAAAGGATAAGCTAAAACCAGCGAGAGAACGTCAAACAGAGCCATGCTGATAATAGACGCAACCTATGAATTTGAATTAGGAATCGAGTCATGTTGAAATGTTATCACCTTGGAAAGGTTGTAATTCGTTTTGGGAAAAAGGTATGAGCAATTAGCACCGAGATATGGGGTGTAGGACAATATTTGAGATTCTTGAAAGGATCGGCTCCTAGAAGCCTTATCGATTAAAGGTATCCCGAGGAGAATTTAGTGGATAAACATGATATCATTTCCATGTGTCAAACTTGAATAAATGTATGGCGATGGCATAAGGGCATGTGCCATTAATGAGAGATAAGGTTGACAAAACCTTTTGTTTTGTTGAGGAACCTTAATAGTTATGGACCTGTAATGTAAAAGGTTTAAAACTGTATTAATATATCGATTTGTGAAAGTTTCATTGGATTCTAAGCGAGGTAATGAGTTTTACTTGGGAACGACAAACGATCATATGAAGTTATAACCTCGGTTTTTGTATCGCCGAGCAAGCTTGTAAAATCGGCTAGATTAAATCTCGTGACGAGATTTCCTAAAGGAGGAGATACTGTGACAACCATGATTTGAGCATAGTTAGTTAAACCGTAAGTTATTGACTTATGTACCTGCTCAATAAATGTGTATGTAATTCTGTGTGTTTAAATGAGTTTATGTGGGTTATGTGAGGTATTGGTAATCAATCCATTGAGTGTGATCATCTCAATGAGATTGGAATAGTGGTGAAATTAGTTAAGTTCATTTCGTTTCACGTTGAGTTACAAGAAAATGATTATTGAGATTTGAGCGTTTCCGTGTTAAATGTGTATGTATTATTACGTATACGTATTTTTGTGTAGTAAAAAAAGATAGGTTTTTGATCTTATAAGTGGTAAGTTAAAGAATAAGAAAAAAATATCTTATTTTAGGAAAGTTATGGTTTAAAATGAAAACAGTTAAAAAGTTAATTTTAAAAGTCTAGTGAATTTCGTATAACAAAAAAAGATGGTCAAATAAGTTAAGGATTTTTATAGAAAACTTTAAGAAATACAAATAATTATAAAATTATAAAAAAATGCAATATGGATATATAAATATAAAAGAAATAAAGTATAAAGGCCCTAGTCAGGCCGAATGAAAAGTGGAAAAAAGAAAGGAAAGACAAAACAGAATTGTATTATGAAACAAAAATTTCTAATTAGGCATTATTTAGGATACTTAGGAGCCTAATAAATAAATAAAAAATCCCTAAACCCCTATGTAGTTACGACCGATCCAAAGAAAAAAAAGACAATTTATTTTTAGGGTTTAAGGTATTTCTAATTCTTTGTTAATACTATTTCTTATTTTAATTCTTGTACTCTAAGTATGATGATAGGTTTAATAATGAAATAACTTAGGGTTTTTAAAATTTCTGGAGTTTATAGTTTAATGATGATTGTTTGATCATTGGGTTCTATTGGTTTCGTGATTTTATCAAGCGTTAGGGTTCAAGATCGCCTTAATTAGTTGTTAAATCACTGCAAGAAAAATTTTGCAGTTTTTTTTAACGATCATAACTCAATCATAAATATCAAATAAACATTTTTTACAACCTCCTGGAGATAAACCACAGATAGGTCTACTTTCCAGAAAAGTTGGTCTCGTGAGTTTTTATGGCCGGGAAGTGCGTCAAAAGGTCGTTACAAAATCAGTGTGTAAAACTGTGACGAATTTCAGTTTTGGTTTTGATTTTTCTAAAATTACTTAGACATCTAGTTAGAGGCTAAAAATCTCGTGGAAGTTAGTTTATATATTTTGTGTTACCCCTGAATTTTTGCTAAGTATGTAATGAGGTCTAAAGTGGTCATCTGGTCTCATACTTTTAGGGGGCCAGATTCTGAACGAATTCTGGAAACTTTGGATTAATAAATTTCTAAAAGGTATTTGTAAAAGGATAATGTCTTTGGGAGAGCTATGAGAGGTTCATAGGACATATATATAGCCATAGGAGAATTTTGGTTTGAAATTTGGAAGTGGTTTAATGGTACGTTTCATGGACCAATAAGTGAGGTATTAAATTAAAAAAGGCATATGATAGGAGTTGGAAAAGGGTTAAAACAAGTATAGAACTATGGATAGAAAAGGCTTAGAAGCTCCATCATATTTGAGGTTACATCATATAGGTTGAATGCCTAGAATTGATGGTAGCTATGTGTGCTTAAATTGTTTAGATTATCCGTGAAGTGTTTGGAAGCTTTGTTGGATTCTTTTAGGAAAGCTAATCATCATGGTGGATTTTTCATATTCCCCTAATTAATGTTTTTACATTTGGGATGGAAATGATGCAAAGAGGTTTTGAAATATTTTAGTTACTGTGATAATGTGATTTAAATTATGCATGGGCTATACGTGACTATTGTATGTTATGTTGTTACTTGCTTTTATGGTATGAATTGTTGTGCTTGAGCGTGATCGTCTCATGGCATTTATGGATTTGATTGGTAGTAAGCGTGATCGTCTTAATACTGTGAGTTTTTTATAGTGTGCCGTGAATGTCTCATAGTTGTTATGTCTTGTGTGAGGATTGACGTGAACGTCTCAATGTGGATTGATGTGATTGCATGTTAGCTTGTATGATAGTACGCTGTATGTCCTGCTATGTTATGTTTTAATTATCACAGTAATTGGATTTAAAGGTTTGTTTTGAGTGTCTTAAACCTATGACTCTCACCAACCGTTGTGTTGACGTTTTTAAGCATCATTTTCAGGTGAGCTTCATTGGGAAAAAAAAAAACTTGAGGTTAATAGAGGTGGCCTATAATGACCGCAGGATTGCATTTGAAGATACGCTCCTGTATTTGTTAATTTTTGTTTCAATGATTTTGTTGAATGTTATTTGATTTTATTAGGTTCGTGAGATATTGTTCTTGTATTGGTGAGACCCTTTTTCAATAATACATTATTCTTTCTATTTGGTTTTCGGAATGACATGTACACCATTTTGTCTTTATTACTCAGATTGTGCATTTATTGTTTTTACTATGTTGAACGACCATTTGTGTTGTGATGAAATCCATTAAGTAAACGCCTCGTGTTTTCCGCCTTGACAGGTGTGGCAAGGATCACGTTGCATTTTAGCCGATGCAACAAGCCTTTAAACCACTCGGTAGCTCGAGTGGACGAGTTTAGTCTCGTGAGGGTTTGTAGTGAACACACCCATAAAGTTTTTAACACACACAAAAATAAGAAAATAAAAAGAAAAATAAATTAGAAGGAAAATACACACACACACTACAAACCACGGGTTGCCTCCCGCGAAGCGCTAAGTTTACCATCGTTAGCCTGACATAGCTCATTGGAGCTATTAAGACGGTTGGAGTGGTTCCAAATAAACTACATCGAACGTGTCCATAATTGACTTTAAACGGCTCTCCACCCACCATATTTTTGATTTCAATGGCTCCGTGTGAAGAGACTTGAGTCACAACATATAGACCCGTCCATTTACTTCTCAATTTTCCCCGAAAGAGCTTAAGTCTAGCATTAAATAGCCTAACTTTTTGACCTACCAAGAAAGATTTCTTGTTGATGTGTCGGTCATGAAAAGCCTTAGTTTTCTCCTTATAAATCCAAGAGCTCTCATAGGCATCGCGTCTAATCTAATCTAATTCAGATAATTGAAGTTTCCTAGATATACCCGCATTATCTATGTCCATATTAGCCTGCTTAATTTATCACTCAGCCCTATGCTCAATCTCAACCGGTAAATGACCCGCCTTGCCATATACCAACTTATACGGATGACATCCCAATAGGGTCTTAAAATCCATCCATAGCCCACAAGGCATCATTTAGCCTCAGGGACCAATCCTTCCTATCGCTATGAACGGTCTTTTATAATATTCTCTTAATCTCCCTATTAGATACTTTCACCTGTCTACTAGTCTGTAGGCGATAAGGGGTAGATATTCTATGATGAACCCCATAGTGTTTCAATAACTTTCCAAATTTGAAGTTATTAAAGTGGGAACCCCCATCACTAATGATAGCCTTGGGGATTCCTTGCTTAGCAAAGATATTTTTCTTGACAAACTTAAGAACTAAACTATGGTCATTTGTTTTTGTAGCGTCAGCCTCTACCCACTTAGAGACATAGTCAAATTGCACCAAAATGTACACAATGCCATGGGGAGTAGGGATGGTCATAAAATCAATACCCCACACGTCAAAGATCTCAACAACAAGTATGTGATTCATAGGCATCCGATCACGCCTTGAAATCCCAGTAACTTGTTGGCAACGAGTACATGCTTTTACAAAATACTAGGCATCCTTGAATATAGTCGGCCAAAAGAAGCCGCTTTGCAGGACTTTATGCCCAGTTTTCGTCGCACCAAAATGTCCCCCACAGGCATAAGAACGGAAATGAGCCAATATGTTCGTATGATCGTGATCGGGAACACACCTCCTAAACAAATTTTGGACAGCACACACTTTCTAAAGCTCCGGATCATCCCAAAAATAATACTTCAATTGAGAAAAGAAGTATTGTCTTTGTTGTTTGGACCAGTAATCCGGAATCTTTTTAACTACAAGGTAGTTAACAATGTTTGCATACCAAGGGAGCTTAGAAACCTTAAATAAGCTTTCATCCGGAAAGCTTTCTTTGATCACGTCAGATGGGTTGAACGGTGGAGGGATAATGCTAGACAAATGGTCGGCAACCACATTAGCAGGCTTTGTGGTCATGTAAAAATTAGCAGACAAGGGCTCCACTTTATAAGACCAAGGTGGTCTTTGATGGTCCAAAGAACTGACCAAACACTCTTGAATCT
Organism: Tanacetum coccineum; assembly: GCA_026074375.1. NCBI lineage: Eukaryota > Viridiplantae > Streptophyta > Magnoliopsida > Asterales > Asteraceae > Tanacetum > Tanacetum coccineum. Next base: position 48,368 of record BQNB010005720.1, on the reverse strand, counting down.
CTTGTACTTTAGCAACATCAAGAATCTCCTTATTCTCATCAGTTAGATACAAGTCTAAAGGGATCATCCTTAAGCATACGGGGTACATGCTTTTCGACTTCCTCATCAATCACATCTGCCTGGTAACATTCAGTCATACTAGGAGAATTCACAGAATTAAACACATTCAATCTTAGATTCTTATTACCAAACGCAATATTCGTGGCGCCAGTTCAACAATTAATCCTAGCTTCTATCATGGCTAGGAATGGTCACCCAAGGATAATGGTTGGTTGAACATCCTTGTATGGCGACTTGATGTCCATAACAAAGAAGTCAACTGGGTAATAGAATTCATCAACTTTCACAATAACATCCTTTAAGATGCCTCTAGGAATTTTGGTAGATCGATCGGCTAAGGAAATTATAGTGTCAGTCTTACAAAGAGTTCCTAAGTCATACCTATCGACCAAACTCGCAGGAAGGATGTTGATACTAGCACCGAGATCAAGGAGCGCCTTCTTAATGGCAATATTTCCCACCATAACTGAAATCAATAGTGCTCCAGGATCTTTGAACTTGGGAGGAAGAGAGCTAGATAAGACCGCACTGACATGCTCAGTTAAGTAAATCTTTTTAAGCAAAGTTGCCTTCAGCTTCCACTTTTGGGTAAACAAGTCCTTTAAAAACTTGGAATATGCAGGAATTTGCTTGATAGCATCAATAAGGGGGGGGGGAGATTGATCTTTACTTTCTTGAAAGTCTCCCACATATCCTCATAATAAGGACCCTTTTAGCCAATCTTGCAGATGTCGATTTTTTTGAAGCTGCGGGATAATGAGTGGTTGTGCTTGACACACCACCCTCCCAAACTTTGGGTGATTTAGTAGCTTCAGGATTCTGTGTTGGTGGTTTTGGAAAATATTTTAACAAATCATTTACCAACTCAGAATCGGACTTAACATTATCAGCTTTTTTACCTTCAACAACAATTTCATCATCAGTAACGAAATCCTCGACATCATGTGAAAAATTATAAACACTTGGAATTTTGATGTCATTGTTGTAGGTTTTATCATTTTGAAGAGATGTCACCATATCCACATGCTCATGACCACCTGGCTTATGCTTTGGATTGAGGGTGGGATAGCTTGGAAGCTTACCCTCTTCTTGTTTGTGTACCTCTTCGGCCAACTGCCCTATTTGTCTTTCAAGATTCACTACAGATTTAGAGAGAGACTCAAACTTTAGTTTTGCACCTTGATTAGACTTGGCCAACTTACTTAGGATCACGTTAAACTTTTGATCAACATTGGATTATTAGCCATTACTTGAACCTTAACTGTGATTTTGGTATTGATGTGACCTTTCTTGGTAGGAGCTTTGTTGTTGGTAATTTTGTTGGAGGTTAGATGAATCGCCACCCTCATACCTTGGTTTGTAACCATGGTTTTGTTGTTGGGTACTGTTAGGGCGATTGTCGTTATCCTTCCAACGGAAGTTGGGATGACTGCACCATCCCGGATTGTAACTTTTGGAGAATGGTTCGTTTCGTGGGTAGTTTCCATAGACTCCATTTACCTCCTCATCGATGGCACACCCCAATTTTGACACTTATTAACCGAATTACTCGGAACATCACACATTGAGCACACTCATGCACAACCTACGACACATCGGGATACCTTATCAAGATTTGCTCAATAAAAAAATAACTTTCTTACTTAAGTCGCTAATTTCAGAATTTGTGCCATGTTGGTTAGATACAAAATTAGCGGAAGATGTATGGTTGTTGTTTCGATCCACCGAAGCTTGGGTCTTGGATGCTCAACTTTTCAAAAAACTCCCATTCTTCCTCCATGGGCCATGAGAAAAACGTACCCCCACTAGTTGCCATCACGAATCGTTAGTTGTGATAATCCAACCCATCATAGAAGACTTTGACAAGCTCCCATTTTGGAATATCGTGGTGAGGGAAGGTTCTTAACAACTCTTTTAGTCTACTAAAAGCTTCGTGAAACTACTTGTCACAACTCGCCAAGGCGGAAACACGAGGTGCGACAAGAAAGTGAATCATCACAACACATTGGCGTCTATATAGAGAAACTAAAACATGCATAAAATACAAGGTATAGACACGCAGTGTCATGAAAATACCCAAACACATCAACAAAATCCAAAAGGCGTATGACATTGAAATGAAGGCAGTTCATGCCAACGTCATGACATGCAAACATTCATACATCCTAACCAAGCAAAACAATTAACATTCATCATCCAAAACAAATAACGAAATCTAGATAACTAAACTTTGCCAGCTGCTTTTTCTTATGATTTATTGGGGTGGAAATGATGCAAAGTGTTTGGAAATGTTTTTGATTACTATGATAATGTGTTGTCAAAGATGCATGGACTATACGTGACCATTGTGTTGTGATGATATCCATGATGTTACGCCTCGTGTTTCTGCCTTGGCGGGGTGTGATAACATGGGTTTTTGAAGTTCTATGTACTCTTTTTACAGCATTTATATGGAAAATTTTTACAGCTTTTAAATGCTGTTTTTATAGTGTGTTTACACTAGAAATTGTGCTGTTTGGACAACAATAATATTGGGCTTTGTATATTGTTTTTTACAGCTTTTGTATGATGTTTTAATAAAAAAAGATGTATACAAAATGTGCCGCAGCGGAGCGCGGGTGGCAAAATCTTGTTATTCTAACAATTAGGATAAGTCTTTATATTGTTCTAACATACATATGCATTAAATTCTAAGAATAAAAAATATTGAATTATTGATATTGATAGTTAGGGTTCATTTTGTCACACCCCGCCTAGGTGGAAACACGAGGCGAAACATTATGGATATCATCACAAAACATGTAGCACACAACATACAATAGTCACGTATAATCCATGCATCTTTGACAACACATTATCACAGTAATGAAAAAAATTTCCAAACACTTTGCATAATTTCCACCCTAATAAATCATAAGAAAAAAAGGGGCTATGAAACTCACTTGAATGCTCAAACGCAGCTTTCAAATCTTAACGCGCAACTATACAAATAAATAAACACGGTTACACGCGACCAAGCTAAAAGCTCTAGTCCATGTAACACACATATGATGAATGTCTAAGGGTTTGATTAACCATCATGGGTCACCCCGACACCCTACCCAACCTTAACCACCTCATTAACACATTACACTAATTACTTATAATTTATTTAGAATTGCAAAATTTTAGCATGTCTTTACGTACTCAAAATCCCTACTTGCTGACATCCATAATTCATACTAAAAATCACCTAAGTTCATTGATGCGTTTATTAACTACCTTGTGATTCCCAAGTATTAATTACATGTGTAACTACCCCAAATAAAATCCAACTTAAAAACTGTTCCAATTCGGATCTGATTGCACACTAAAATATTTGACTCTAATTACCATACTTCAACATAAAATTAGAAGCTATCCTTTTGGGGTTTCTTTATATACATATGGAACTTAACTACTGTAGAAGGGCTAAGCTTAATTCCACTTTTAAGTTAGGGTTTCACCCTCACAAACATGATCTAATTCTGACCCGTATTTACTGCTTTGACCACTTTTGTTGCAAAAATTATTTGAATGATTTTTCGACCTTAAAAACCTTCGAGGCTGGATTTTCTGGAAAGTAGACTCTTTTAGATTATTCATAGACTCAAGAAACATATCAATACATGTTTTTATCATCTAGATATCAGTCGTTGAACACGACCCAAAATTCTGCTCAACCCTAAATCAAGTTTTAACGCAAATCTAACCTAACCAATTGCATGAACATGACCCTAATCAAGCCCTAATCACTCTAGCATCATTAAATATCATTAATATTCTTTATTTTATAAAAACCTAGAATCCACCATCATAAGTGTTACATGCATGCATTATTTAAACTAGGATGAACACACTTACCTTGATGATTAGCACATAAATAACACTCTTGATTGACTCTTGTATCTAGCAATGAAAATCAATTCTTCTTAGGGTTTTGGGGGCTGAGTTCTATGGCACAAGGGGAGGGGAGGAAGGGATTATGAGCTAGGTTTATGGTGTATAACTCTAAGTAACCCTTATCCTTTTCTAATTGCAATATGATAAAAATTAAAACTCTAATCCTATTTCTTCTTTTTAAAACCAATCGGCCCCCTTAATAAATATATTTTTTTATTAATTTATTAATTAACTTATTTACTTCATTATCTTAAGTTTTTATAAAAACCTAAGCTAGTTTGATTAAACCTTTTTACTTAAACGCTACTTACTAAACTTTCTAAATATAACTTTCATTTCATCAAACCACTTTCTATTTTTAGAAAGTTTGCTACAAACTTCTATATTTCACTCACATGCTTCTTTTCCATTAACTTACACTTCTTATAAACGCTTAACTCTTAAAAATAAAGAATTGACGTAGCAATACATGCAACACGTCTTTCATTTCCATTATTACCACACGTGAACAAATGGAATACTTAACACCAAACTCATATGCACACAAAATAAGATAATCATTTACCTTTAAAATGACATCATGCACATATGTAAACCACTTCAACATACATATAGAACACATAGCACGCAAGAAACATACAAAATGGACACTTAGCCATTTCTAAAGGTATAAACTAACATGTTTAAATCACGGTTGTCACAGTATCTCCTCCTTATGGAAATCTCATCCCGAGATTTAACTAGTTGGTTCAAAAGCACGATCAACAAATAACTAAGGATACTTAGACTTCATATAGTCTTCGCATTCCCAAGTGAACTCGAGACCACGCTTTGAATTCCAACGAACGTTCACAAGTGGAATTCTACTACGTTTCAAACTCTTAACATCACGATCTATAATTTCTACAAGTTCCTCAACAAAATGTAAAGTCTTGTCGATTTCATTTAACGGCACATGCAAATTAGCATTCCCCAAACACTTCTTCAAATTTGACACATGGAACGTGTCATGTACATCAATCAATTCCTTAGGCAATCTTAACTGATAAGCTACAGGGTCGATCCTCTCAAGGATCTCGAATGGTCCAGCATATCTCGATGCTAACTTACCCTTTTTCCAAAAATGCGTCACACCTTTTCACGGTGACACTTTTAACAACACACTCTCTCTAACCTCTTACTCTGTCATCTTAAGTCCACTGCCCGCATAACTCTTCTGACGATCCCTTGCCGCTTGGAGCTTTTCCTTTATAAGTACTACTTTATCAGTCGTTTCCTGCACCAATTCGGGTCCAATCAAACTACCTTCCCTAATTTCAGCCCATAACACGAGTGACCTATATTTTCTTCCATATAGTGCTTCGAACGAAGCACATCGAATGCTAGTGTGATAACTGTTGTTATAAGAGAACTCGGCTAACGGTAGGTGGACATCCCAACTGCCACCAAAGTCTATCACACATGCCCTTAACATATCCTCTAATGTCTGAATTGTACGCCCACTCTGTCCATCTGTCTAAGGGTGATAAGCCGTGCTCATATCCAATCATGTTCCTAAGGCTTTCTAAAATGTTTGCCAGAGACATGATGTAAACCGTGCATCACGATCCGAAATAATCAACACAGGCACTTTATGATGCACGATAATTTCATCAGTGTACAACCTCACGAATTTCTCCGTACTATAATCTTCACGTATTTCCAGAAAATGTGCTGATTTGATCAATCTATCAACTACAACCCATATCGCATCGTGCCCACTCCTTGTTTTATGTAACTTTGTGATGAAGTCCATGGTGATGTTTTACCACTTCCATTTAGGTATCTCTGGTTGTTATAATAAGCCCAAAGGCCTTTGATGCTCAGCCTTCACCTTTGCACAAGTTAAACATTCGCTAACATAGGTAGCAATATCCCTCTTCATTCCCGGCCACCAGTACATATCTCGAAGGTCATAGTACATCTTATCCGCTCCAGGATGTACGGAATACCTGGACTTATGAGCCTCATCCATAATTACTGTTCTCACACCTCCTACTAACGGAACCCATATTTGATCCATAAAGTACAAACTTCTGTCTCCTTTCCTTTCCATCTGCTGATCTAAACCATGTAACCTTTCAGCAAGTACGTTCTCCTGATTGAACGCCTCACCCTGAGCTGCCAGTATCATTCCTTTTACTCCAGATTGAATAGTCATAGCCATTGCCCGTACACGTTTAGGTTTCACCCGTTCCTTCCTACTCAATGCATCAGCCACCACATTCGCTTTATCCGGATGATAGTGAATTTTACATTCATAATCACTAAATAATTTGATCCACCTTCTTTGACGCATATTCAACTCCTTCTGATCAAATATATGTTGGAGACTTTTATGATCCGTGTAAATGACACTTTTCGTACCATACAAATAATGTCTCCAAGTTTTTAGAGCAAACACCATCGCTCCCAACTCTAGATCGTGTGTTGTATAATTCTTCTCGTGGATTTTTAACTGCCTTGATGCATAAGAAATTACCTTATTTCTATGCATAAGCACACAACCTAATCCCTAATTCAAAGCATCACAGTAAACTACAAAATCTTCAACTCCATTAGGAAGTAACAATATCAGTGCATCACACAAATTATTTTTCAAAGTCTGGAAAGCCTCTTCTTGTTCCACACCCCACACATACTTTTGGTTCTTCTGAGTCAACGAGGTAAAAGGTTTAGCAATCTTAGAGAAATTTACGATGAAACGACGGTAGTAACCTGCCAACCCCAAAAATGATTGAATCTCAAACGATGTCGTAGGATCTTTCTAATTCTTTACTGCCTCTATCTTACCTGGGTCCACTTGGATACCACTCTGATTAACCACATGACTAAGGAAATGCACTTCTTGCAACTAGAACTCACACTTGAAGAATTTAGCATACAACTTCTCCTTCCTCAATAATTCTAAAACTAACCTCAAATGCACTTCATGATCTTCCTTAGTCTTTTAGTAGATCAAGATGTCATCGATGGATACAATAACAAACTTATCTAAATACGGTTTATAGACTCGGTTCATCAAATCTATAAAGACTGCTGGTGCATTGGTTAATCCGAAGGACATAACGGTAAACTCAAAATGTCCATACCTTGTTTGAAATGCGGTTTGTAGAATATCGCCTCATGTACTCGGAGCTGGTGATAACCCGATCAAAGATCTATCTTGGAGAAATAACATGAACCTTGTAGTTGATCAAATAAGTCATCAATTCTAGGGAGAGGATATCGATTCTTAACAGTTAACTTGTTTAATTCTCTATAATCGATACACATACGAAAAGAGCCATCCTTCTTCTTAAAAAACAACACTGGTGCTCCCCACTGAGAATGACTCGGTCGTATGAAACCCTTGTCTTGCAACTCTTGAAGCTACCCAGATAATTCTTGCATTTCCGAGGGTGCTAGACGATATGGAGACTTCACAACTAGCGTCGCTCTAGGAACTAAATCTATGCGAAACTCAACCTGTCTCTGTGGTGGTAATCTCGACAAATCTTCTGGGAACACATTAACAAAATCCCGTATAATAGAAATATCACTCACTTTTAGTTCATCTACCTTCGTGTTCATTAAAGCTTTGGCTACTCCTAACGTACGCTCCCCTTGAACCCTAAGTATCTCACTACCTTCCAATGGTATTTCAACCACCTTCTCAAGATACACTATCACAGCCTTATTCTGGGACAACCAGTCCATCCTCACAATCACATCGAAACTTCCATGACCCAACGATATCAAATTTATGTTAAACAGGGAATTTCCTAGTTCTAGTTTGTAGTCACAGATAATCCTATCAACTTCTACTTTCTTACCATGTGCTACTTCTATCACATAACCAGGATTTACAATACTAGGTTTCACATTTAGTAAAGGCGCAAATTCAGTTGAAATGAAACTAAAATCAGCTCCAGAATCAAAAAGTACAGTAGCAAAATGACCGTTCAAAGAAAAAGTACCCGTCACAACGTTAGGATCCTATAAAGCCTCCACCGCATTCACATTCACATTGAAGGCCCTTCCTGTAGCTCGATTCATATTGTTTCGGGTGTTACTGTTTCCCTCCACATCTAACGGATTTCCTGCTTGACCAGGTGCTCAGTACAACTTGGGGCAATTGTACTGAAGGTGATTAGGGCTTCCACACTCGTAACAAGCCTTCCGATTATGACCCCTTCTAACAGCACTCACAGGAGTTGCTCGCTTAAATGGTGCCCGATAATCTTTAGCAAAATGGCCAGGTCTTTGACAGTTAAAACACAGCCTACAAACTCCATCCTCTGGATGATAAGTATAGCATTTAGTACACTTGGGATATTGGTTCACAAATTCATTTCTAGGAGGAGATGTCACCACAAACCCTGTCCCCACTTTTGCCTTCTTATTCTCTTTCCATGACCCTCCTGACTTACTTATCTCCTCCACTTCCTTTCTTTTCTCATTACCCTTCGTCAATGTACCACAACTAACTGTCTCGTCCGTAAGTATTCCAGCTCTCAGAATTGCATTTTGGATAGTTGTTGGCGCCTTGAGCATTCCCCTAATCTTAGGCGCCAATCCCGCTACATACCTCTTGATGTGTGCCGACTCAGGTGTCACTAGATGTGGAACCAGCTTTGCCAGTTTATGGAACCGGTCCGTGTAAGCTGCATGGTTGGTTCCTACCATCTTGTGATTCTAAAATTTATTCTCTAACCTCTCCATTTTATTACTTGGACAAAATTCCTCCACTAACAAAGCCTTAAAATCATTCCAGGTCATACCAATTGCCGCTTCACGGCCTCTTCCCTGGATTTGAGTGTTCCACCATGTCAGTGCCTTGTTAACAAATGAACTAGCAGCATATCTCACCTTCTGATTCTTTGTATACCTACTGTTATCAATCCCCGATTCCATCTTCTCAAACCAGCGGGTAAGTGCTATCACACCTCCCTTTCCGTCATACTCCTTAGGGCCGCATGCCTGAAATCCCATATAGGAACACCCATTGTTCCCACCATTCCTATTGTTGTTGTCATTATTTCCATTGTTGTTATTGTTGTTCTCGTTGTTCACGTTGTTTGTCGCTTGTGTGACGATCTGGGAAATGATATTTTGCAATTGCTGCGCAATGATGGTAGTGATGTCAGGTTGCCCATTTTCGTTGTCGTTAGTCCGTGTTCCAACCATTCTGAATAAGATTGTGTTAGCGTACATTAGATGATAGGGGAAAGGTTTCTAAACCGACCATTCTATCAATGTACAATTATAACTATATATATACATATACATACATAATCAACTAAACAACATGTTGACATCAAATCCGCGTAATCATACTTGCAAGTCTACTTATGTTGTGGCGCATGTATAATTATGTTGGCCACCATAATTATAGATGCCCCTTTCACAAGTGTACTCCCTCCTATGACCACACTTATCAATGTCAACAAAATACATAACACATAGATCACCCCAACAAAGTACCACATATGGAAAATGACTCAAAATCACTTAAATCATAATATTAAAATAATCCAACAAATTCTAATATTCGAAAGCAATATTCCTAATAAAATTCCAAACCAAAGTCAAACAATCTCAAAATCCTAAAATCTTAAAACACATAAAGAGGTGGACAATCAAGCATTGATTCGAATTTCACTACCACCCGTATCTTCCATCTCACTGTCCCTAGGTCCACTCCTAGCCGTGGACTCTAGATCCGAATCACTGTCGGATATGTCATAAATTACATTCTCACAGATTGCTTTTAAGTTAGAAATTTCTTCTTCCTCCTTGGTTGGTTTGTATTCTGGGAATTTTCCTATACTAAAGGACTTAAGTTCATTTTCAAAAGTTATAACTCTAGGGATCTATTTAGTCATTTACAAATTCAAGGCTTACTGGTATAATCTTTCAAAGTTGAAGGACCAAAGTCGTAAAAATGCAAACCCTAGGGGTCTACTTGCTATTTTCCAAACCCTAGGTTCTAGATGTAACATTTTGAATAAGTATACAAAATTCTTGGTTTAAAACCTTACCAGACATAACCTTTAATCAACGCTTCTTCGTGCTTAACATTTCCAGATATTAATTAAAAACGCTTAAAGAAAAACCGATATTTCATATCACAATACAATTAGGGAGCTTACATATTAAGGAGTTTCATCTTGGTTTTACGTTCTGGACTGAGGTTGTTGGGTTTACAATTTAAAAGTGCCATAGCTCCTCAAACGTTTCTGAATGAATTCTGAATTATGATGGGCCCGAACGGTGATACAATATTTCCTAATTACTTCAATCAATACTCATAACTCTTAAACCAAAGTTCTAAAGTACAATCTTCCTAAGACTTGACATATTCTACTCAGGTTGTGTGACGTGGCTGTCTATTATCATTTTGCTATATCAACCTTCCCTGGTTAAGATTGTGATAAAGTCGTCAGCTTTTATTTCAGAATAATTACTACATTCTAACCTATCTGGTGAGATTCATAACCTCGCCTTTTACTTACTTTTAACATGTGTATAACCCGCGAGGGGGATACATGCTTGTTACAAACTCTTTTACATACTCTTTTATCTTATAACAATGTGATTACTTTTCAATGACTTAGTGAGTTCATAGCCTCACTTTTAATCTCTTTAATTATTTCATAAACCCGTGAGGAGGATACATGCTATAAAGTACGGATACAAGTGTTTTACCAGACTATATGCTAATCTGATGTATCATTACAATCAATGTCTAAGTTATAAATCCTACAAGTCGTTAAATTTGACTTCAAGTCATTAAATTGACTATGGATATTAATCTGTTAGTATCATAGATCCTACAAGTCATTAAATTTGACTTACGAGTCTTTAAATTGCTTTGGATATTAATGTTAGGTATTAATAAATCCTTCAAGTCGTTAAATTGACTTCGAGTCGTTAAATGGGACTTTGTGAGGTTATTATGTTGATATATGAGCTCTTCGAGTCGTTAAATTGACTTTGGATAATAATGTGTTGATACCAGACAAGACCAAACAGACAAACAAGGCAACCACGGGATAATACATTGTAACTATGATTCGGGTATATAATAACATGACCCAAGAACATATCATACCATTTTCATAATAATTGTGTTTGTACAATTATTATACTATGACTTGTATTCAAACTATTTATCAAACCTATGAATTTCACTCAACCATTGTGTTGACTTTTTAGCATGGTTTATCTAGGGTAATTGAGCAAGTAGATGCAGGAGAGGCATGGGCTCGATGATGGCTTGAACTTGTTTTCATTCAAAACAATAAATGCTTTAGATTTTGGGACATGCCTTTGTAAAAACTCTAATTTGAAATGAATGATAACGTATCTTTTGAATAAACGTCTCTTTTGGGTCATTTTCTATGATTATGATTGTTGTATCCATGAAGTAATACCCCAGATTAGCTTTCGCTGCTATATTGTAAAAATGGGGGTGTTACAGATTGGTATCAGCGCCATGGTTATAGAGAACAAGGTCAAAACCTTAACTATAACCACATTTCTTTTTCAGCCATCAAAGTCCTCCGTGCCACTACATTCCGGAACAAGTATGTAAATATACATATCTATTATACTATTACATAAATAACTTATGTTATTTACGACGGGGTTGTTAACAGAATGATGTCTTCTCCCAACCGCTCTACTTCCGATATTGAGGATGCTTTTTCCTCTATGAATATTCTTAACTATACTTCGGTCTCATCAGATTATTTCCCAGCTTCATCAGGAAGCAGTTCTTTTAACTCTTTGGAAAACTCTACAGATAATATGATCCCACCAGTATTCTCATCTTTCTACAATAATCCTTGTTTGAAGGACGTACAAGCATTTTATGCTAAGGAATCACCCTATTTTATTACAGTATTCCTATTGCTTCACCAGCTATTTTGACATCTTTCTCATATTCCCCATCTCTACTATTAATCCTCGAGTATTCCTGAAGAACATTTTACCACCTAATATAAGCAAATCTATTCACTCCATCTTCTTCCTTAGTTGCGTTATCTAATTATCTCGAAATTCAACTTGTAATTTGGTATCACCGTCTTCCTTAGTTTATACTTCTATCCCACCTCAAGTATTTGAAATAGGAAAATGTTCAGATAAGATGTATCTGAAACATCATGAGAAACAAGTCAAAGATATCTTGAATTATTTAGATGAACTCTATCTTCACCGCATTGAGAGAATGGAAGAAGGACGTATAAATGGTAACGAACTAAAGACCGAACTCAAGAAAATCCGTACTCAGATTATCAAACTTCAAAAGAAGCAGTTAGGGCAAAAGGATAAGATTGCCTTTGCTTACTATAGAATTTCCAATCTTGAACAAATCATTGAGAAAATCCAAGCTCGTCACCAAACAGATCAGGAGGATCTTTAGGATGTCATCTACCGGCTCAGAATCAACAAACTCTTAAACTAGTTATAACTTTATCCTAAGACAAAAAAAGCCCAAAAAAACGGGATGTGTGGTATAAATAAAATGCTTGTCAAATCTTGACTATGTACAGTAAAAAGGCAAGTTATTTATAAAGGAAATCCCGTTTCATACCTTATTGTTTCCAACTTATCTCTCTCTTCCATCATCATCTCCATCATTTGTATCATTATCTCCGTCTTCATGAATCATACCATAACTTCTAAGTGCTTAAAATCCAAAAATAAGCATTTCTCTAAGCATTTTAAGCATCACATTTTCTTTAAAGTATTACCTTTCTAAACTTGTGATGTCATTCTTACTACATGTTCTCTTATGGTGAGAGGAATGCATCGCAAAAGGACGTCAACATCTCGAAACACCAGCAAACTGTGGATTTTTTTTTTGGGGGGCCCTTACGGCAAGTGGAATGCTGATTTTACTGAGACCCTGGAGGCACAGGCTGCTGCCATGGTAAGTGCTAGTAATCTTACTAGAACTCCTGCAGTGAAAACGGGAAACTACAAAGAGTTTATCAGCTGTCAACCTTTCTGCTTTAATGGTACGGAAGGAGCAGTAGGCCTTATTCGCTGGTTTGAACGAACCGAATCAGTATTCTCTCAAAGCAGATGTGCTGTGGTAATTAATAGTAACATAGGCTACTGGATACTTTAACCTGACGGATGCCCTTATCCTGGTGGAATGCATATGCCCAACCTATGGGAATAGAGCAAGCTAATCGAACCACCTAGACTGAGTTAAAAAGGCTTCTGACGAATAAGTATTGTCCCCGGACTGAGATCAGAAAAATGGAAGAGGAACTTTACAATCTGAGTGTAAAGGGAAATGATCTTAAACCCTATGTTAGAAGATTCCAAGAATTAACCACCTTGTAGTCCAACATGGTGCCAAAAATGAGAAAAACTCTTGGAAGCTTTTATCAGAGGTCTACCTCGAAGCATTGAAGGAAACGTTACTACCTCGAAACCTCAAACTTTAGAGGAAGCCATCAACATATCCCAGAGGTTAATGGATCAGATAATAAAAAGCGATTTTGTGCAAGAAACCAATGATCATAAACAAAATTAGAAGATAAGAGAAACACCATCGACAACAACAACAACTACCTCAAATACCACAACAACAATAACCACTTCAACAATCGCAAAAATGACAACTACCAAAATAACCACAACAATTACAACCGTAACGATGATTACCACCACCAGCAGAATAGAAGACAAGAAACCTTCAAAGTTTATACTGCCGCCAATGGGTATATTGGGAATCGTCCCTTGTGCAAAAGATGTAGACTACATCACACAGGACCTTGCAGTGTCAAGTGTCAGGTTTGCAACAAGATAGGCCACCGGACCAAGTACTGCAAAAACAAAAGATCAACCGCTGAAAACAACTCTTGAGGATATTCAAGTTCATCAGAATCTTCTTCAATCTGAAAACCCTCGTATCATCAAGCTTCTATCCTTTGTTGTTTATTATTCTAGAATCCTAATATTATTCGTAACATAAGTTATCAGCTCGTTTAGAGTTTCGTATGTAAAGTTATCCATGATAATATATAAAGTGATGGATTACATTAACATCTGTTATCTAATGATATCATAATCTGGTCTTCATTTGTCAAATTCCATTAATTCTATTATATTCAACTATGGAATTATCTCCTCATACCCTTTGCAACATAAAATTTTCCATCTCAATTATATGGGCATCAGTAAATCAACATCTAAATATTATGTAAGCATTTCATCTTCCATATCATTGCTTTTTATGCTTAGGGTAAGTCGATTATGATGTCTTATTGAAATGAATTAGAATGCTTCTTTATTTGAATAAGGAAATTATAAATCCTGAACTATGAATTTATAATATTCTTCAGTTTCAAGGAGTTGGAGACGCTTCTTTTGTAAGTGGATAATTTATAAATAGTAGGCTTAAGTATATAACATATGTACAAACAAGTTTCTTTCAAACAATCCCTTAATCATTATCATTATTACCTTCATTACCTTCATCATCTGTTCATTTCAAAATCTGTATCTCACGTGATTAGCAACTCTCTTACAAATTCATAATCATTCCTTGACATCACTCATTCCATGATCTCCGTATTCTAAAATTATCTGTTATATTCTGCAACCTAATAACAAGGAAACACACAAGAATCTATGCAATGTCAAATGATTTCAATACCACTAGGTATGAAAATTTTGACAAAGACTTGTGATAGCAATCTTATTTGATGTTGAATTTAAAGGTTACGAAATAATGATTTCTTTACGATCAGAGTGGCCGCAGCAGATGCATGGTAGGCCCATATCCTTACAGGTTTGTATAGTCGAAGTATTTCCTCACCTATATTCTATCAGGGATCTGGGTAATTCTTCATCAAAAGCGTGTGGTCTTGGAATTAAGTAGACGTGTGAAAGGAGGTAATTATACTTATGGTGTACACATATTAAAATGCATCAAACACGTGACACTTGTGACCCTTGATTAACTAAATTCATCACCAGTACCAATATTAAGCAATACCACTTATAAACTTTCAATTAATTCTCGGGATGAGATTTCTATAAGGGTGGAGACATAACAACCCAAGAATTTGTCCATCAAAAGCAAATCCTTATTTTAATTATCAAATTATACGGGGAAATTTTTCACTTTATTACATTACTTGCATTGTCAATATCGCAGTATGTTATGTAACTTACATAACTAAAGTAGACAAGCTCACGCAACCTATCTATGACAATCCTATCTTCATATATGTCAAGCCAATCATCATTAATATGTCAAGTCTAGTCATACTAGCCTTATACAAAGTACATTATTCCTATAATGTACCATTCGCAACGTTATATCAAAACGGGCTTTAAACCGTTATCGTATGCCTCTAAACCCTAATTTCATGAAGGATTAACATCTAAAATGAATGCAAAAGCTACTAAAGCATATGTACAAGCAATATAATATCTCATTTGAAATATAAAATCTCTCCAAGTCAAAGTACAAGTCCTTAAAAGCTTAATGTACAAGTCATTAAGCATGATCTCTAAAATAGCCGTTTTACCTCCGTTTTATTCTATTTCTTCACATCAGACTTATGTACAGATACTACACTCAATATACAATGTGTAAAACCCTAATTATTCTATTCTTCTTTCTCTTTTTTTTTTTTTTTTTACTTTTTTGTTTTTTTTTTTTTGCTTTTTATTTGTTTCTTTTTTAATTTTTTTCTTTGTTTTTATACACATGTTTACTCTTAAAACCCTAATTCAAAAAAATCCATAAACCCTAAAAATCGACGCTAGTTTCTAAACCATGACACGTTTCTTCGTTTTTATCATTGTAAACCTAAACCAATACTTAAATAAGTTATAATAACATAAATTACAACATTATCAATCATAATCCATTATCATTTCATCATTCTATATCATTTATACAAGAAATGAATCTAGAAACCCTAATTGTGCCCTAATTGTGATTTTGACCCGTTTCCTCATTTTCTACATGTTTTAACCCAAACCACCTATCAAATTTTAATTATAAACCTTAATATATGTCTTAGGATCAGTAACCTATCATTCCTAATCAAATGTATACGGAATCCAAGCTTGAAAATCCTAATTAAGCCCTAATGAACCCGAAACAAAGTTTCTTTCATTTTAACCCATTTAAAGGTTCTAATTGAAACAAGCACTTGATGGACATGCTATTCATCCCTAAGCAGCTTAAAAGCACCTACCCTAAATATCTAATCCATTTCTTGGTATAAAAATGAGCCACATCACCTCTTTTCTTCTTTATTAAGCTGCGACATCACAAGGACCATCCAACACCACAAAGCTACTTCCTAGCCTACAACTCATACACTAGCTTCTCCACATCTCTATCTAGCTTGTACACATGTCCCATATCAGATCCTAAGGCTTCCTTAACCTCCTTGATCTCAAACTAGTATAAATAGGACCATACATGCTTCATTTTTCTTCATCCCCCACTTCCTCCTCTATAACCCTTATAGGCAGCAATCCTTTGCTCCCTTATGATCCTAGGATCATTAAATAAGTTCAAGAAGCAAAGCCCTAAAGAATTGAAGCCCCAGAGTAAAGATACAAGCGTACGAGTGGAATACTACCGAAATGACACGTTTCCTCATTTTGATCATGAAGCTCAAACCCAGGTTTTGAATGTTTCTACTTCTGCTACTTACTCCCTTATAATGTTCATATCATTCCTAAATTATACTCTTGTTAATTTTCATAACACCAATTCATGCTCATTTTCCATTTTGATCCAAAACCGTACACCCGAAACCCTAATTTCACGTTTTTCTTAAAACTAAATGTTATAATGATTAAATATTGTTATAAACTATCCTAGCATGCTTAACTAATGTTAAAATAACCACTTTATTGATTAATGAAGGAATTTGAACTTACAAACCCACGCGTTTATGTTTTGAAACCCTAATTTAACGTTTTGCTCCTAACTTTATGAATCATTATTTTAAACTTGTTGTTGGTAATTACTCATATTTTAGTTTATTATAACTTATAAATGTCTATTAAAATGTTAAACTAAGCTTGCATGGCAATTTGGACATGTTTTGTAATTATAATCCATGCAAGGGGTATATATCGTAACTTTTGGAAACTTATAACTAAAAGGACTAAAAGTGTCATTTTATCAAAGTTATAACTCCAGGGATCTATTATGTCACTTTTCAAAGTCCAAGGTTTACTTGGTATATCTTTCAAAGTTGAAGGACCAAAGTCGTAAAAATGCAAACCCTAGGGGTCTACTTGCAATTTTCCAAACCCTAGGGTCTAAAATGTAACATTTTGAAAAAGTATAAAATCATGTTTAAAACCTTACCAGACATAACTTTAATTAATGCTTCTCGTGCTTAACATTTCCAGATATTGATTAAAACGCTTAAAACCGATTATATACATATTCTCAATATAGGGAGCTTCATATTAAGGAGATTTCATCTTGGTCATTACGTTTGACTTGAGTTGTTGGGTTTACAATTTAAAAGTGCCCTAGCTCCGAAAACGTTTATGAATGACTTTAAATTATGATGGGCCCGAACGCCGGTGATACAATATTTTTAATTCTTCAATCAAACACATAACTCTTAAACCAAAGTTCTAAAGTACAATCTTCCTAAGACTTGACATATTCTACTCAGGTTGTGTGACGTGGCTGTCTATTATCATTTTGCTATATCAACCTTCCCTGGTTAAGATTGTGATAAGGTCGTCAGCTTTCATTTCAGAATAATTACTACATCTACCTATCAGGTGAGATTCATAACCTCGCCTTTACTTATTTTACATGTTTTATAAACCCGCGAGGGGGATACATGCTCGTTACAAACTCTTTTACATACTCTTTTATCTTATAACAATGTGATTACTTTTCAATGACTTAGTGAGTTCATAGCCTCACTTTTAATCTCTTTAATTATTTCATAAACCCGTGAGGAGGATACATGCTATAAAGTACGGATACAAGTGTTTTACCAGACTATATGCTAATCTGATGTATCATTACAATCAATGCTAAGTTATAAATCCAACAAATTCGTTAAATTTGACTTCAAGTCTTTAAATTGACTATGGATTTTTAATTGTTAGTATCATACGATTCATACAAGTCGTTAAATTTGACTTCAAGTCGTTAAATTGACTTTGGATATTAATGTGTTGTTTCATAAATCCTACAAGTCGTTAAATTTTACTTCGAGTCGTTAAATTGAATTTGGATATTAATGTTAGTATAATAAATCCTTCAAGTCATTAAATTTGACTTCGAGTCTTTAAATTGACTTTGGAGGTTAATATGTTGATATATGAGCTCTTTGAGTCGTTAAATTGACTTTGGATAATAATGTGTTGATACCAGACAAGACCAAACAGACCAAACAAGGCAACCACGGGATAATACATTGTAACTATGATTCGGGTATATAATAACATGACCCAAGAACATATCATACCATTTCCATAATAATTGTGTTTGTACAATTATTATACTATGACTTGTATTCAAACTATTTTTTTGATCAAATCATTGAAATTTCTCTCTAACCATTGTGTTGACTTTTTAAGCTGTTTATCTCAGGTAGTGAGAAAGTTGCGGCACGGAGTGGCATGGGCTCGAAGATGGCTGAACTATTATCATTCAAACATAATGTTTTTGATTTTGGGATAACGTATCTTTTGAATAAACGTCTCTTTTGGGTCATTTTCTATGATTATGATTGTTGTATCCATGAAGTAATACCCCAGATTAGCTTCCGCTGCTATATTGTAAAAATGGGGGTGTTACACTATCCACTTCTACTTTCTTACCATCTGCTACTTATATCACATAACTAGGATTTACAATACTAGGTTTCACATTTACTAAAGACGCAAATTCAGTAGAAATGAAACTAAAATCAAGTCTAGAATTAAAAAGTACAATAGCAAAATGATCGTTCAAAGAAAAAGTACTCAACACAAATTTAGGATCCTGTAAAGCTTCCACCGCATTCACATTCACATTGAAGCCCTCTGGTAGTTCATTCCCATTGTTTCTTGGGTTTAGTTTTTGCTTCAATAGTTAAACGGTTTCCCACTTGACCAGGTGCTCGGTTCAACTTAGGACAAGTATTTCGAAAATGCTCGCGGCTTCCACACTCATAACATGTCCCCAGTTCAAACTCCATTCTAACAGCATTAACAGGAGTTGCTCGCTTAAATGGTGCCCGACAATCTTTAGCAAAATGGCCAGGTCTCTGACAGTTAAAACACAGCCTACAAACTCCATCCTCCGGATGATAAGTATAGCACTTAGTACACTTGGGGTATTGGTTCACAAATTCATTTTTAGGAGGAGCTGTTGCCACAAAACCCGCTCCTATTTTCGCCTTCTTTTTTATCCTCCACGACCCTCCAGATTTACCAGTCTCTTCCACTGCCTTCCTATTCTCATTACTCTTTGACAAGGTACCACAGCTAATCGCTTCGTTAGTAAGTATGCCGACTCTCAGTATTGCATCCTGGATAGTTGTTGGCTGAGTCACCTTGAGAATTCCCCTAATCTCAGGCCCCAATCCTACTACACACCTCTTGATGCGTGCCGACTCAGGTGTCACCAGATGTAGAACCAGCTTGGCCAGTTCATGGAACCAATCCGTGTAAGCTGCATGGTTGGCTCCTACCATCTTGTGATTCCAAAATTCATTCTCCAACCTCTCCATTTCATTACTTGGACAAAATTCCTCCACCAACAGAGCCTTAAAATCATTCCAGGTCATACCAATTGCCGCTTCACGGCCTCTTGCCTGGATTTGAGTATTCTACCATGTCAGTGCCTTGTTAACAAAGGAACTGGCAGCATACTTCACCTTTTGATTCTCAGAACACCCACTATTGTCAAGTACATTCTCCATCTTCTCGATCCAGCGGGTAAGTGCTATCGCACCTCCCTTTCCGTCATACTCCTTAGGGCCGCATGCCTGAAATCCCTTGTAGGAACACCCATTGTTCCCACCATTCCCATTGTTGTTGTTGTTATTTCCATTGTTGTTATTGTTGTTCCCGTTGTTGTTATTGTTATTTCCGTTGTTCACGTTGTTTGTCACTTGAGTGACGATCTGGGGAATGATATTTTGCAAATTGCTACGCAATGGATGCAGCGATTTGGGTTGACCATTTCATTGTCGTTAGTCCGTGTTAGAACCGTTATTGATTAAGAGAGTATAACGCATTAATAGATGCGAGGGGATAGGTTCTAAACGACCATTCTATCAATATACAATCATAACTATATATATACATATACATACATAATCAACCAAACAACATGTTGACATCAAATCCGCGTAATCATACTTGCAAGTCCACTTGTGTTGTGGCGCATGTATAATTATGTTGGCCACCATAATTATAGATGCCCCCTTTCACAAGTGTACTCCCTCCTATGACCACACTTCTCAATGTCAACAAAACACATAACACATAGATCACATCAACAAATCACCACATATGAAAAATGACTCAAAATCACTTAAATTATATTATTAAAATAATCTAACAAAATCCAATATTTAAAAGTAAACATTCCTAATAAAATTCCAAAACAAAGTCAAACAATCTCAAAACCCTAAAATCTTAAAACACATAAAGAGGCGGACAATCAAGCATTGATTCGAATTCCACTACCCCCCGTATCTTCCATCTCACTGTCCCTAGGTCCACTCCTAGCCGTGGACTCCAGATCCGAATCACTGTCGGATATGTCATAAATTACATTCTCATATATTGCTTTTAACTTAAAAATTTCTTTTTCCTCCTTGGTTGGTTTGTATTTTGGGAATTTTCCTGGAAATTTGGTAATTGTACCATCTTTAGCAGTCACTATTGTTTCAATATTTAATACGTCTTCTCCCTTAACTAATTTTATAGTCAACCACTCTTTAACTCTGCATGGGTACATGTCAATCGGTATACGGATCTTGCAGCTACCCCGCCTTACCTAAGCCCTTGTTCCTGGTTTATAGTATCCCCTACATCCTTTTGCAATGGCAACCCCCATGCGGAACTGCTTATGATGGTAAAGGCATACTAAATCAGGTAAAGGCAACCAAAATTGTAAAAAAAATAACGAACTACGAAATAAAAATCATGTAATTAAGGGAAAAACGCATACTAGTTATACTACTAAACGCTTAAGCCCTAACATGCATCTACGTGAAGGACTCATATGTTATAGTCTAGGCTTTACCACCTACTTCTCTATAACCAAAGGCTTATACCAATCTGTCACACCCGCCTAGGCAGAAACTCGAGGGCGTAAAATCATGGATATCATCACAACACAATGATGTCAACAATAGAGAGAACTAAATGAAATAGATAAACAAATAAGACACAATGTGTCATGAAAATATTTAACACAAGATAAAGGAGTCTGTTAGGATCTTAAACTAGATAGATCTTCTAGCCTTTGAGAATGTATAGTACTTATGTAATCACAAGCACATACGTGAGAGACTCCAGCAAATGTTTAGGCGGAAACTAATAATATATATCATATCAGATAGTGGTAGACAAAATAAATAAAATGACAACTAAGAAAAATATGAGATATATAAGCTATGCAAAAATAGAGGGGAAGCATAGCAGTTATAGCATTAAACACTTAAGCCCTAAATGGATCTACATGAAGGACCCCTAGGTTATAGTCTAGGCTCAACCACCTACTTCTCTATAACCATTAGCTCTGATACCAATCTGTCACACCCCGCCAAGGTGGGAACACGAGGCGTAACGAGAATGGATATCATCACAACACAATGGTGTTACAATAGAGAAAACTACATGAACTAAACAGAACATAAGGGACACAAAGTGTCATGAAAATAACCAAGCAAACATAAAATAATATCCGACGTCTTATATTGAAGTAAAAGGGGTTTACATCAATGCTAAGACATGAAATACAACAAAAACAAGTCTAAGCAAATCAACTAACAAACATTCAATATTCAATCAAACAAGAAATAAGCTAGGAGATTAAACTCCGCATGCAGCCTAAGGTCTCTCTAGCAACTTCTCACATTCCTATGATCTTCCTTATGCTTACTTGAAAATGATGCTTAAAAACGTCAACACAAAGGTTGGTGAGAGTCATAGGTTTATGACACATAATTCAAACTTTAAAACCAATTACTGTGATTAATAAAACTGAACATGGCAGGACAAATATGTACAATCATGAACTTGTGCTAGCATGCAATCCAAAACACCATACCAAACCAACAATCCAAATACTGGGTAGGCGTACCCATCCGATCCCATATCACAATATTGAGTAGGCGTACTCATCCAATCCCAAATATGTCACTTACGCACCTAAAAGTCTACCAGCTAGAACTTATACTTAGGCCTGGACCAACACAACATTGAGTATTATTTCAACCCTCCCATTAGATTTAAATAGGTAGAACCACTACCCTCTAATCAGAATCATACAAAATTGAGTCTTATTTCAACCCTCCTGTTGGATTTAAATAGGTAGAACCACTACCCTCCAACCGGAATCACACAGCAATGGGATAGGCATACCCCTCTGCTCCAACCAACAACACAACAATAAAGCACATCACATATAATAACCACATAAATGTTCATGCCTCAAGTAAAA
This sequence comes from Tanacetum coccineum, assembly GCA_026074375.1. NCBI lineage: Eukaryota > Viridiplantae > Streptophyta > Magnoliopsida > Asterales > Asteraceae > Tanacetum > Tanacetum coccineum. Next base: position 25,672 of record BQNB010005720.1, on the reverse strand, counting down.
CCACATAATCACAGCAATTAAAACTTTTCAAACCACAAGCATCATTTCCATCCTAATTTTTAAAACAATGTAGAAAGAGGGACTATGAAACTCACCTGATGCACAAGCAGCTTCCAAACATTATCAACACAAGCTACACAAAACAAACACAAACGTGTTACACGCGACCAAGCTAAAAGCTCAAGTCCATGTAACACTCATATGATGGATGTCTAAGGGTTTGATTAACCATCATGGGTCGCCCCGACACCATGCCCAACCTTAACCACTTCAATATCACATTACACTAGTTAACTATAATTTATTCTAAAATGCAGAATTTTAGTGTACCTTTACGCATCTGAAAACCCTATTTGCCAACCTCCATAATTCATACAAAAAATCATCTATGTTCCCTTATGTGTTTAATAACTACCATGTGATTCCCAATTCCTCATTACATGTATAACTATCCCAAATAAAATCAAACTTCAAAACTGTCCCAATTCGGATCTGATCGCACACTAAAATGTATGGCCCTAATTATCATACTTAGGCATAAAATCAGAAGCTCTCCTTTTAGGGTTTCTTCATATACATATTGAACTTAACTCTTGTGCATTGGCTAACCTTAATTCGAATTTTAAGTTAGGGTTTTACCCTCCCAAACATGACCTAAATCAGACCCGTATTTACTGTTTTGACAACTTTTCTTGTAAGCAATATTTAAATGACTTCCCGAACTCAAAATCGTTCGAGGCCAGACTTTTTGAAAACTAGACTCTCTGTAGATAATTTTAGAATCAAGAAACACCTCTTAACTAGTTTTTATCATCGAGATATCGTTCGTTGAACACAGCCCTAATTCTGCAAAACCCTAAATCAAGTTTTAACGCAACCCTAATCACACCACATGCATGAACACGCATCTAATCTATCCATAATCATTCTAGGATCATTAGATATCATTAATAATCTGTATTTTATGAAGCCCTAGATCCATCATACTTTAAGTGTTACATGATTACATTATTTAAACTAGGATTAAACGCACTTACCTTGATGATTGGCACCTAAACAACACTCTTGATTGACTCTTGGATCTAGCAATGAAAATCGATTCTTCTTAAGGTTTTGGGGGCTGATTTCACACGGCACAACAAAGACGAAAAAGAAGGGAATGACTAGGTTTCTTTATATATATCCCTAGAGAGTCCTAATCCTTTTCTAATTGCAATTTGATAAAAATTAAAACTCTAATCCTACTTTTTTTATAAAACCGATCGGCCCCCTTAATAATATATATTTTTATTATTTTTTTATTAACTTATTAATTTACTAATTTACTTCATTACCTTAAGTTTTTATAAAAACCTAAGCTAATTTGATTAAACCTTTTTACTTAAACGCTACTTACTAAACTTTCTAAATATAACTTTCATTTCACCAAACCACTTTCTATTTTTAGAAAGTTTGCTACAAACTTCTATATTTCACTCACCTATTTCATTTCTAACATGCCACATTTCCCATAAACGCTTAACACTTAATCATCTAACTATTGACGTAGCATTACATGCAATACGTCATTCCTTTCCATTATCAGTAAACGTGAACAAATAGAATACTCATTACCAAACACAAACACACTCAAAATAAGATGTCCATACACCTCAAAATGACATCATGCACATACTTAAACCACTTAGCACACATAAATAACACATAGCACCCACGAATCACACAAAATGAACACTTAGCCATTTCTAAAGGTATAAACTAACCTGCTCAAATCACGGTTGTCACACTATCCTAGACTCTAGATCTACTTGGTCCGTGTCACTAGATCCAGTTGAATGATAGGTCGTATACAAAAGTACGTAAACAAGTATAAATTGGTAAACATAAACTAACATTCAACGATAAATCCAGAAATAGAGAGAAACAAATACCAAACATTCAGATCTTCATAATAATGGCTAATACCCGAAGGTATTAACCTTCAAACGTCATAACAAATACAAAAGCAATTATTTAGCTAAGGTAAACTAACCGAGTTAACGAATGATACCAAAAACTGAACGATTACTAAAATATATGGAATTACACGTTGTCTCCTATGGAATTGATAACGTTGCTCGACCTCTTCTGCTCGTTTTCTACTCTGAAAATTGACTTTTATGGTTTAGGTATCGAGAATATGATTTAGCACCCTTAAAACTTGTTTTTGAGCCTTCTATTTATAAGGTCTAGAAGTCGGTTCGATACGGCGTATCCAAGTATTGTATACTGCGTATTGGGGATTTCTTGGAGTAGGGACCACACTTGATATCTTCCAGAATATTATATTCCATACTTTGAATACGGCGTATTGAGTCTCTCTGGATACAACGTATTGAGCTTTATTCCTTTGTGGTCTTTGGTGAGTGCAGGCGCATATACATTGTATCTTCCTTGATGTATACGGCTTATTGGTCTTTAGAATAGTAATCTTCAAAATATCTTCATTTAAGCTCCAGAATGCGTGCCTTTTGCTAACTTTCACCAAGTACTCTATAATTACTACAATTCTCAAATATAAACGATTAAGTAACAATTCTTTGCAATAATTATACAAAATGGGTTAATAACATGGGATAAATGATGTTATAAAATAGATGTTATTTGATGTCATCACTCACATATATCCTTTAACTAAATACACTCAAGAACTCATATGTGATTCTTATTCACTAGAAACCAACTTACAAGAACACTCACTTCCTTT
>BQNB010005720.1:2399-20213 GCA_026074375.1 Tanacetum coccineum | reverse complement strand
GAAAAATAATGTAGTGCTTCTCACCAGAGTAATCTTTTCATTTTTTGCATCTGTAGTCTTATCATCTCTCAAACTTATGACTAAAATATGGTCCAACATGATTTTTTCTTCTGTAAAATTTTAAGGTATGCAGTTGCTAATCTGATGGGTGTAAATGGGTGGTTGTTGCTTTAATTCCAATAGGTATCACTCTACTCTTCTTACTTTTCTGTTTCATTTTCCATGTTACCATTACGAACCATCTCATTAACTTGGCTATATTTAGTAAATTGTGCTAATGGTAACTACTTTTAGTGGTTGTCTGGAATTTTTTATTGAAAGTTTGTTTAACGGCTGTTTCGGATTAGTTATTAGAATGTATACGTTAGGGGTTGTTTGCGGTCGCTTATAAATTGCTTTAAGGGATTGTTTATTAGGTTAGTTTGAGATTGCTAATAGTGGGCGTATGGGATTTCTTATTAGTGTAACTACTCATATGGGTTTTACGGATTGATTATTGAAAAATGCTTATAGAGGCTGCTTAGAATCGCCTATTGAAATTGCTTATGTCGGCAGTTTGGGATTCAGGTTGCAAGAGTTAAGTTTGATGACCGATGGCACAATATTGTAATAAAATGCTTTAATCATTTTGAGTGAAATAATATACACAAATAGAAGATTGTAAATATGTAGTTAATCACGAGTAGTTAACTTGATTGACGACTAATCTTTTTAGTTACTTTTCTAAAAGTTCCTCGTTTGACCAGTTAGCATTAAAACCTAATGGGTCGAAACTGCTATTTCTGTTTTTGAGGGCGCTAGCAAACTTTCCTTTGTAGGCTATGCTAGACAACAGTTCATTCAAGAAAATGGGTTTGCTTTGGTATTGTCATGATTACATAGCGACTAATCACATTTTCTTTCATCCTTTTTTAGGAATGATTAGTGTATTAGGTTCGTGTAAGCAGTCTATGGCGATTGAACTCTTTCAGAAACCCACAGAAGCCACATGGTAGGACTTGGTTCAGATGGTAGAAGAGGCCATAATGAGGTTATTATAGAACCGTAAAGGGGGTCAATACAGTTTTCTTGACTTCTTTGAAGTTTATAAAACTTTAAGTCTCGAAAGAGCCGAGTGGTGTACTAATCTACTTTGCAAAGAGAACAATAAGTAGATAGAGAGAAGAAGAGACACCATGATATATACTGATTCGGGAAGGGGGTTTAGTCCTTCCATACGTCCAGTTGTGAATCCACGACACCCATACTATTCCTAGTATAATCCTCATGGTGGATTATAAACCGTATTACAATTTAACTCCACTAGCTTTCAACAACGATCAGCGCTCACACAGAAGAGTTACTACCTATGGTATTCCGCCCTCGGAATCCACCCCTAAGAACCCGTGATTCGACTTAACCTCTAGGATCACTTAGATCAACTAGGAACACTACCCACTTCCCCTCGGAAGCTTAACAAGCCCAAACTAGATCTCTAATGTTTTAGGCTTGATCCAACGGATACAAGACTTCCCTTACAACTCGATTGAATGAAATAAGATAGATGAATCAAGTCCTAACCTAACCTAGAGACTCAATTCTAATAGAAAGGGTATGAGAAAGAAGGCCCTCGACAAAATACATAAGTGTGGATTAAACACTTGTGTGGCTCTCTTGCGGAGATGTGTGTTCTTTAATAGATGATAAAAGAGAAGATTAAGAACACTTGATGTTTAGACTTAGAGGATTAGAGGAGAGAAAAGAGAGAAAATAATGTTTGCAAGAGGTGAGGAATACAAAGGCCAAGGGTGGGTATTTATAGGCCAAGGAACACAAATTGTCAAAAAATAATCCATGTCTGGTGCGCTACACACGCGCCAACGCATTGCCAGCGCGCCAGATTCCCGAAGATGTTTTCTTCAAGACTTTATGTTTTAAATACCCGCACTTGTTAAACCCCTAATTGTACTTCACACTATTACCTTTCAATCATTCTTATGCTCAAGGTCAACCAACTCAAATATCCATATGATAAAAACGTTTGTGAAGTATTAAAAGCGTTTTGCTTATCCGACAAAGTAAAGAGAGAAAAGAATTATCGGAAAGGGTATTTTTGGTATTTCTATAACACCCCGTGTTTTAGGGTCATTTACGACGTCTATTACTTCACAATTTATTTTTAGTATTGTACGCGTTTGCTTTTAAATTGAAATCGTTAAGTTAAATCGCGTAAGCTAAAAAATTTTGTTCAATGTTAACGGGCATCAAACAATTAAATGTTTACATCAAGCAAGTGTTTGATAATTATTTAGAGTATAATTATTATTTTTGCACTTTTTATTTTTATTGGTTACGCAAAGCGTTTACGTTTCGCGATAAAATACGTTTAGGCATACCCGGAACCACCAAAACTTTTCTACGCTTCAACAAATACCCAATACCTAAAGTTTTATAAAAATTAACCTATGTTAACATTGTTAGTTAAATTGTACATAAAATAAATGAACTACAACATACAATTTACTAGTTATATCTTTATCAATTTAATCTACAACTTATACTTTAAGTAAATGCAAGATATTTTGTTAAATACCAAAAATCACCAACTAGCACCCTCCCCCTCTTAAATTTCGTGGGATAATGCCCACCTAAGAGAACAAAGAGTTCACAATTCACCAAGTTGATCTTTGTACAACATGAACCTAGGATATCCTAAGGTGTTTAGAAGGTTTGGTTTAGAGTTTACAAGGGTTAAACAAACAAGATTCAAGATTCGGGTTTCATTTGGATTTAGGGTTTCTTTGGTATTGAAAGCTTGGGTTTAATAGCTAAACAAGGGTTTAGATCATATTATTCATCACCACACATCATATTAAGGTTACCTAAAAACCTTAATTTCTTTACATTTGTGATTTTATGCATATATAATGTTTGTATAGTTAATCACCATCTAAGAACTTATTTACTTGTAAAATAGATTTTTACACTTATTTATGATTTTGTACACTTTCACATATGACATATGGATGTTAATATCATGTTATAATGGATGTATAAGTATTGTATATGTGTGGTTTATGTATAAAAAGTATATATAAAACTAGTTTCCTGAAGAATCGGATAAGATTGAGAGATATGTCGGTGGTTTGCCCGACATGATTCGCAGAAGTGTGGTTGCATCAAAGCCTAAGACAATGCAAGAGGCAATTGAAATGGCAACTGAACTGATGGACAAGAAAATCCGCACCTTTGCTGAACGTCAGACAGAAAACAAAAGGATGCAAGATGATAACAACAACCAAGCTCAGAAACAACCTCCCAAGAAGCAAGGTGTGGCTATAGCTTATATCGTTAGGCCTGGTGAAAGGAAGGAGTATGCTAGAACTCTACCATTGTGCAACAAGTGCAAGTTTCATCACAATGGCCAGTGCACTGTAAAGTACGCAAACTGCAAGAGAGTTGGTTACTTGGCCTGAGACTGTAGGAGTCCTGCTGCTACCAACAATCAGAGAAACCCCACTTTCTATAAATGTGGGAATCAAGGGCATTACAGAAGTGATTGCCTGGAGTTAAAGAACCAGAACCATGGAAACCAATGGAAACCAAGCTGGAGGTACTAGGAGCACAGGAATGGTACATGCCTTAGAGATGAGGAGGAAACCAATCAAGACCTTAATGACATGGAGGATGATATTAAAAATGCTTAGAAACTCTATCTTAAGAAATCCTCGTTGTATTTTTCTCTTAAATTTCTGTTGTGTTGTACAACATTTCAACATAGCTATCAAATCAAAAGTGTTATGGAAATTTCGTCTGAATTATCTTTAATTCTCTAACTTATATATATGACACTATCACAAATTCATGAAAAAATCATAACACTATTTTGACAAAAATGAGCATCGCATCATTAGCCCTTAAATATACATGGCCTGATCAACTATGTATAATTCAGGAAGGACCATGCCATGCTGAGAGTAGTCACCTTAAAACTTCTTGTCAAGAAACAATTTTCTGTTTATATCAAGTCTTGTGTGCGTATTCATAAAACATATTTATCACGAGGAACCAACTAATAATCATAATAACTAAGTAAACTCTTATACCATCTTACAATAAAGTCGACGTCATCTTATACCAAACCCTAAGCCAAGAACCTGAGCCACGTCACTAGTCGCCCTAGGACAATCCGCTATCAAACTTGCTCGCCAAAAGAGTTACGCTGATGTGAGACGTAAACCTTTAGAATTTCAAGTTGACAACCGAGTTATGCTTAGGGTATGTTGGAGAAGTACGCTTTGGCAAACGGGGGAAGCTAAACCCCAGGTATGTTGGACCATCCAAGGTAATGGAAAAGGTTGGATCTGTTGCTTACAAGATTGAGCTACCTCAAGAGTTGAGCAGGGTTCATCATACGTTTCACGTGTCCAACTTGAAGAAGTGTTATACCAACGAACCATTAGCCGTTCCATTGGATGGACTCCATATTGATGACAAGCTTCATTTTGTGGAGGAACCAGTAGAAATCATAGACCATGAAGTTAAACGATTGAAACGAAGTTGTATCCTAATTGTCAAGGTTCGATGGAACTCTAGGAGAGGTCCTGAGTTTACATGGGGATGTGAAGACCAATTCCGGAAGAAATATCCACACCGCTTCACAAAGACCGCACCGTCGTCAAGTGTCGCGTCTTAAGCCTTGAGGATAAGGCTCATTTAACGGGGGAAGACTATAACACCCCGTGTTTTAGGGTCATTTACGACGTTTATTATTTCACTATTTATTTTTAGTATTGTACGCGTTTGCTTTTAAATTGAAATCGTTAAGTTAAATCGCGTAACCTAAAATTTTTTGTTCAATATAAACGGGTATCAAACAATTAAATGTTTACATCAAGCAAGTGCTATATAATTATTTGGAGTATAATTATTATCTTTGCACATTTTATTTTTATTGGTTACGTAAAGCGTTTACGTTTCGCGATAAAATACGTTTAGGCATACCCGAAACCCCCAAAACTTTTCTACGCTTCAACAAATACCCAATATTATACCCAATACCTAAATTTTTATAAAAATTAACCTATGTTAACATTGTTAGTCAAATTGTACATAAAATAAATGAACTAGAACATACACTTTACTAGTTATATCTTTATACATTTAATCTACAACTTATACTTCAAGTAAATGCAAGATATTTTGTTAAATACCAAAAATCACCAACTAGCACCCTCGTCCTCCTAAATTTCATGAGATAATGCCCACTTAAGGGAACAAAGAGTTCATAATTCACCAACTTGATCTTTGTACAACATGAACCTAATTAAACCATAAGACTTTCACAAGTCTTGACCAAGACTTTCCCTAGAAATCCTCATCATGTCTAAGACTTCCTATGCAATATTTGACTAGTCTTATGAGTATATAAGGCCTTCACTAGTAAGAAACACACACACATTTCATTTCTTAAGGTGAAACAACACTCTTTTCTCTCTTTGTTTTGCTCCAACCCACGGCCAAGCTCAAAATCACACAAACAATCCATACAAAATTATGTACAACACATACAAGAGTTCCTACAACATACCTAAGATATCCTAAGGTGTTTAGAAGGTTTGGTTTAGAGTTTACAAGGGTTAAACAAGCAAGATTCAAGATTAGGGTTTCATTTGGATTTAGGGTTTCTTTGGTATTGAAAGCTTGGGTTTAATAGCTAAACAAGGGTTTAGATCATATTGTTCATCACCACACATCATATTAAGGTTACCTAAAAACCTTAATCTCTTTACATTTGTGATTTTATGCATATATAATGTTTGTATAGTTAATCACCATCTAAGAACTTATTTACTTGTAAAATGGATTTTTACACTTGTTTATGATTTGGTACACTTTCACATATGACATATGGATGTTAATATCATGTTATAATGGATGTATAAGTATTGTACATGTGTGGTTTATGTATAAAAAGTATATATAAAACTAGTTACCTAAAAAGTATACTTATAAAAGATTATGGACAAATAGGTATTTAGACATATGGATCTTGTGATTCTTGGATAATATTTGGACAAATGATGAACTAGGGACCCTAGGTACATAATACACATGGTATAAATGGTTGTAAAGGACTTGTAACAAAGTGGTTAAACTAAAAAGTTATAAAAACAACTTTTAAACACATTTTACCAAAATGACCAAAACCTTCTGTTTGAATTCGAAATATAAAGCCTTCATTTTATATTTTTATAAAATACTACATCTCATGAGGATTCCAAAAAGGTAAGAAACTCGAAAAACCGATTTATAACGAAGGAGATACGTAATTTACAAGTTACGCGATAATAAACGCGTTTATAAAAGAAATTTTATAAAAACTTTTTAAGTTTCACTTCTAATATATGCAAATGGTTATTTTTCTCAGATAATATATAATTTTAGGATTCCAAAACATTAAGAATCATAATTTTATGATCAATAACAAAGGAGTTATGAATTACGCAAGTTTACGATAATAAACACTTTTATAAAAGTTACTGTTTACATCAGATATATATATATATATTGAAAACATCATTAATTTGATAGAAATTTTAATTACGAATACGTACTCGAAAGAATCACTAAAAACGGAGTTAAAACGAATAAAATACGACATTTACGAGTTTACGACGACAAATTTTATAAAAATAATTTTATAAAAGTATATGAACAGTAAAAAGCACTGTTCACCAGAGGACTCAAATATTGAAAATGTAATATTTTGATACATCATCTTAATACGAAAGCGTGGACGTAAGAAACATACCAAACGGGCTTAAAACGGGAAAATACGTCGTTTTTACTAATGAAATATTTATAAACGTTCTAACTTTATAAACATGATTTCACAAATGCGAGATGGTGATGTAGCTATATAGAATTATATGTGGTATTAGTTAATCAAAGTGCTTAGTACTTATACGACCTATAAATGATTAGGTTGCATTCGGTCATTATCGTGACGATATACTTTGTTGATTATCATTCACTCGAGGTGAGTTTATAGCCCTACGTTTTACTTGTTTTGCATATACGTTACAACTTTTGGGGTGAGGACATGCTTGTTACCAAATTCATTTACGTGATTGATTTGAATTTATTACGTGTGCATTTACAATTCATTTTACAAACTGGTCTGCATACTCAATTACTTATTTGGGGTTGAAATACATTGCTTGTTTCACTTATTTTTGAAAACAAGGACATTACTTTACTTTTACCTAAATGATTATGGATTAGCTTAAGCAGATTGAACTGTGAATTACCTGGAGGGTGAGCGCGAATGTTATGAAATAGATCTATTCGGGTGTGACAGCCCTGTTTGGGTGATTAGCTATCACTAAAGACGAAGTTATAGCATGTCAGAGCACAACATTTATATGAACACGAACACTTACAGTGCTTTGAATAAAGTGGCATATATATGAGTCTACACAGCAGTTTCATGAACTTAGAGTAATCGTAATCATTGTTTTATACACACATGAATATTTACGCTGCCTTGAATAAAGTGACAATACATACTTTGAACAATGGTGGTCCAACTATACATAACATTTTGTGACTATTTGGGGATTTAAATGGTCATGCATACTTTACAACTCTTTGATTTAAAACACTCATACATAATGCTTTGGTGATTATTTGGGGATTTAAATGGTCATGCATACTTTACAACTCTTTGATTTACAACATTCATACATACTTTACAAAACTGTGGTTCAACATTTATGCTTACAAAAACCTATGAACTCACCAACTTTATGTTGACACTTTTAAGCATGTTTTTCTCAGGTTAATAAGCTACTTGACATACATGATGTGCATTGGTGTCTAAACAATACAAGATTTCTTTTCAAACGACATAGTTAGAGGTCGTTCTCTCATGACTTGAGCAATGGTATTATGAAGTAACGCTCCCGGATATATATTCCGCTGCGACCTATTTTTTGGGGTGTTACAATTTCTCAAAGTGTAACTAGCCTAGTTGGGATCCAACTAAAGAGTAGAAATGGCTAGTTAGGATACAAGAGAATATTTTTGGAATATTCTTTGCTTGGAGAGAAAGGGGGAAAGATTTGAAATTTGAATTTCAAATTCAATTTGCCACATGTTAGATAAGAAGGAATGAGTTATGTATGAGTTGTCAGGATGTAACATGGTGTGATATAACTGAGCCTCTTGATCTTAGTTTGAAATGGAAGGTAAGGGTGTAAAGAGGACACTTGGATAAGTGGCAAGATCAAGGGTAGAAAGAAGGTTGTGTTTGTTGTGTGAGTGAGAAATGAATGTTTGTGAGAGAAGTTATGTTTGTTTGAGATGAAGCATTAATCCAATGGTTGAGAATAGAATGAGGGAGTTCGATTGATGAGGTGGCTTGATCAAGGGTAGAAGAGAAAGTGTGTTTGTTGTGTTTGTTCGAGAAGCAATTTGAGGGTTGAGAAAGAAAGAATGTGTGAACTTAGATTGGTGACATGGTTTGATCAAGAGTTGAAATGAAAGTGTGTGTGAGTGTGTGTAATTTGAATTCATTAGGGGAAGAAGGTGAATAGTAAGTATGTGGTGGAGAATGTTTTGAAAAGATATAGAAGATCTTGGTTGGGAATGTAGAGAACATAGAAATACAACAAGTACAAGACTAGTACATTGTGTAAGGGAATGTGAGTTGACATATGGAGGATAAGATTTAAGGTTTATTTGGTGAAGGTTTATGTGTATGAAGGTTTGAAGATGAAGATGAAGATAAAGATGAAATAAAAGGATTTATTTGGGTTAATAATCATATTACCAATAAGAGACAAAAGTGTGGGCATATGTGATTATGAGATTATTTAGGAAGAAGATGATTAGAATGTGTGTAGAAGAGATGAAATCACTTGTTAGGTAAGAAGGGTAAACAAGTGATTAGAGAGAATGGGTAGAAGGATTGTGTAGAAGAAGTGTGGACTTGTACATGTGAGTAATACATGTGAGTTTGTAAAACATTTGTATGGGTAAGGAAGTGAGAAAAGTCAAAGTATGGTTTATTTCCAAATACCACAAACTCAATTAGTCATTTAGACTTTAATCAATGATAATCAACAATGGATTTGATCACTAATCATCTTGATGCAAAAAAGCTAAGTGCTTTGCATCGTAATTAAATCATATCCTATACACAGGAAAGGATACGTTTACGCAAAGTGACCGTTGACTTAGTTTGACCAATAAGGGAGTAAAACCCGTTAAGTGATTAGGAGCAACATAAATCTGGATTAAGGTCAAATGATTACTTTTTCTTGTTGGTATGTTGAATAAATAATCATACTAGGTTTAGAAAGAGGTCTCAGCCTTGGCTAGAAGCGCTTGATAAAATATTTAAGTTGGCATTTTATAGAAAAACGAGAGGATTCTTTTTGCTCCTCTCTAAGTCTAAACCTCATTTGGAGTGTTCCCAAATGCTCAAATATCATGTACATACCTTTATTGAAGTTTCCAAATGAGTCGGGTAAGAGGAAAGCCGACAAAGTAAAATTCAAAAATTATATTTCATGAGTGACGCGCCCTCACACTTTAGCATGCCAAAATAAAGTTTTGATTCCTTGTTCAAGTTATAGATCTTTTTCTCTTTCTGTGGCTGGTTAGATCATCAAATCGGAGTCTGGATGAAGGAGTTATGGCCAAAATACTAAATCATCCTCAAAGGTCATCATATAAACTTGATATCTTCTTTTGGCTTTGTTTCTTCCCTTGATTCTCTTCTAACACTCCTATAAGGCATGTTCATCTCTTTCAAGCTTTCAATAATGATTTTAAGTATCTCCTAATACATATTTTCATCATCAAAATACAAAGGAGATCTCAGTCATCATTTTGCACCAACAATCTCCCCCTTTTTGATGATGACAAATATATATTCGAAAGCAAATGAAATTACTACGAAGCATGAAAGGCGGGCACCCTTTGATGAGGCATGTGTCGTAAGCTTCTGTGTCTTGAGCTTGAGTAGCTTATCTTCTACCCCATAAGCTCTAGCTCTTTGCTTTCCTTCTCCCCCTTTTGTCAAATCAAAAAGGTGAGATCTTGGTCTTTCACTTGAAGGTTCAATTTTGTAGAGGTAGAAATTAGATATCTTTACACATGCTCCCCTTAGATCATTTCTCCCCCTTGTATCAAGGTGGGGATCCATGGGTCAAGAGCATCACCTTTGCAGTATGCTTGGCTACAAAAGGAACAACAAACAACGTAATCACATGTATAATTCCAACATGGGTTAGTTTACCATTTGGAGATTTGAATACATGGGTTAGTCCAAGCATAGCATCTTATCATACATATTCAAATGTTAATAAAATCAAGTAATCACATGCATAACATTAACACAAAGTTATTCATGAGACAAATTTATCAATCCTGCATCAATATATCACATACTCAAGTAAGCATAATGCATATTCAAATTAGAGCACATTGTTTCACATAAAAGCACTTTAAGGGTGTAAGGCAAGACCTAAGTCTTCAAATCAAGAGGGGATAGATATCTAATTACTTTTAAGTACGTCTGTGCCTAGTCTTAATTCGTGATGCCTACTCAAATCCTACTAGGATATGAATGCAACTTATAGTGCATTTTGCTTAGAAGTTTTGTGCAATGTTTACACCAACAAAGTGAGTATAATTTTTCACTCATATATAATCCTAATGGAGAGTTATGACATGAAAGGATCCCTGAGTGAGTAATTGACATCGTGTATTACTCTCCATCTAGATAAATACTACCTCTTAAAGTTAACACCTTTGTGATGTAAGGTAAACCACAAAATCTACAACATATCCTTTCCATGCCTTTTACGTAATTCCTAAGCGCATAAATCAAGTAGCATTCAAAGCAAGCATAATCTAAAATGCCTAGATTATTCTAAATTTAGAAAAATATAAAGATGTGCAACATACACATTTCTTTTAATGTCCTCATTTTGAAAATCATTTTTCCTTACATTTGAATATGCATGTCTAACAAACGACCATAAGTAGGTAAAGTGTGAGTTCAAATTGTGCAATTGAGAACCTAGCTTTTAATTAAGGATATTGGGGTTGTGAGTGCATGATCTACAGTCTTTAATATATGTGCAAACAATTGGCATGTTGGCAATAAGCATGAAATCAACTAGCATCGTGGCAATTAGGCATATAAGCAAATAGCATCAAAACATATTTCTCATGAAAAAATATTTCACATATCATCATTTAATCACTACAACAAGTAAGCACATAATCACATAGCATCCATTAACTTTCAAGTTTTGAAAACCTATCTTGTACCTAACGATACTCAATCATGTGAACAAATTTAATGTGACTAATTAATCATCATGGTAAGTGGATATGTGAGAAAATTTCATGTTATCACCTTGTTGATTTTTAACATATCCTTTAAACATATACTTGTTAACAACATAACCGTTCGTTTCATTTATTTGTATATGTTCTAAAAGATTTTTTTTATTTAAGCATTTACATATACGTATTAAGCAATTAAGCAAACAACACATGATATTATGTATTAATGTGAAAACTTTAATCATCTAACCGGTTTATCTTAGTTTGATGTATTTATTTATGCATACATGACTTTCATTTTCATTCCTAAGTTCAATATCTTAAGCCAACAAGTATTTTCATGCATCCATGTCAATCAAGTTTACACAAGTTCTACATTAAACATATATGAATTTTTAGTCCAACTTTAAGTTAATGGTCTTTAAGCTTCTAAGTCACCTAACTTTTGAAGTTGTGGCGAAAATATGCTACCTAGCATCAAACAAATTCACATAGCATTTTGTGACAACTACAATATAAAGTACATAATTATTCATAAACATAAAAGGAAAACTTATCTTGATTTTAATGGACCATTTATGTTATATGACCACGAGATAAAGACCCATCATTGATGCTTTGACTACCGCTATCCTTTCCTCAAAGGTTTCTTGTGTACACTATCATGCTTCTTATACGAAGTAAATAATCTTCTACTACCGATCATGTGCTTAGACTAACCACTATCCACAGTCTAATAGGCCGGTTCAAGCTTATACCTAACAAATATATAACTAAAAACTTGTGTCCCAATTCGTGTTGGGTCCATTGGTATGTATTAGCAAAAGACACACTTCGAGGTGAAACATCCTTGGGTCTTGAAGCAATTGGCTATGACTCTCAAGAACCGAACCTGGAAAGATGTCGCGAACCTTGAAAATGTTGACCAATGGTTTGATTGAAAATTATTTTTGTTTTGAAATCTTGGTCCAAAGTTTGGTTTAGAAAATCATTGGTTGGGTAGGAGTTGTCTCTCCTTGAGTTATGTTGATGTGGTGAAGACATTCGGTTGTTGTAAGAACTCTTTCTCTTTTGAAAAGATAGTCGGTTGTTTAGGTTAGGTTTATTTTGAAATGGAGGCCTTTGATTGTACGAGGTTGAAGGTTTCAAATTAGGTTTTGGTAAGAGTGATCTATGGTCGACTCGAGTTAGAGTAAATACTGGTTTAGAATAGACATTATACAAATCATCAAAACATGATTTTTCATTTTGACTCCCTTTTACAAACACGATTGGTTTGGTTAGACTCTCGAAAGTGGTTTTCTTAGTTTTTGAAAATCTAAGAGACCTTCCTTATCTTGGTACAATTTTTGACGACTTAACATGTTATTCAAAACACTACTACTCTTTTTAAATTTTCAGAAACTTAATGAATCGTCTTGAAGTTTAGATACATTTCATTTCAAATAGTCAATCTCTTATGTAATTTTTTCACAACTTAAGCAAGGTTCAACAACCTCTTTAGCTTTATCAAATTTATTTACTTCAAGTTCAAGTTCATTGATTTTGTTAACGAATCTTATTATTTCTTGTTCTAAAATAGATTTTTCTTTTAATAATGACTGGTTTGTTTTAGTTATTTTAAAATTTATTTTTACAAGTTCATTATAGCTATTTTGTAATTCATTGACATTATTATCAAATTAAGAAGGGTTTAGATTTACCTTTTGCGAATCGATCGCCATGAGAAATGTTGCGTCCTTCTCTATTTGATCACCATATTCGCTATCACTCCAAGCTCCACCAACAAATGCCTTTTGCATCTTTACCTTCGGACAATCATCAACCAAGTGGGTTTTGCTACCGCAACCATAACAATTACATTTTCCTCTAGAGCTTCCAACACCTTTGCTCCTATTACCATGACCTCTATTAAACCTATCTCTGCCATTACCAAAGTGATTTTCTCTTTCAAACCTATTACCATTCTTGAATAACTTCCAAAGGTTCTTCACTATCGAGTTAAACTCTTCTTGTTCGTCTTCGTCACTTCCATCTTGACATACACTATCATTACTAGTTTGACCCCTAGTAACATTAGCTTTGAGAGCTATTGGCATAACTTTTTCTTTGATGGGTTTAGAAGCAACGCCATCACTTGCTAAGATCATTTCATAAATTTTAACGTTGCCAATAAGCTCGTCAAGAGGAAGTGTAGCCAAGTATTTGGATTCTTTAATAGACGTCACCTTGGCTCTCCATTTCAATGGTAAAGCACGAAGAAACTTTCTCACATGATTCTTGCTCGAGTAGTCCGGATCTAAGATTTAAGACTAGTTACAATAACATTCAATCGTGTGAAGCCATTATTAATAGTTTCTTCATGTGAGATTGAGAACTTCACGTAGTCTTGAGTGAGAAGATCAATCTTGCAATTCTTAACTTGTGAATTTCCTTGATGTGTGATGATGAGTGTATGCCATACTTCTTTGGCGGTTTTACACATGAAGACATGTTCATACTCTTTACGCGGTAGGGCATTGTAAAGAGTCATCTTGGCTTTGTTGTTCTTGCCGAGTTATTTCTTTTGATTATCCTTGAGAAGTTAATACGGCGTCTCCTTCATCATCTTTGTTTCTGAGTCTTCTATTTCAAAGTAGAAATCGCTGTTTTGAATAACTTGCCATAAGTTAATGTCTTTGGACTTAATGTAAGTCTCAAATCGGATTTTCCATAAGCAAAACCCGTCGGCTTCTAGCAAAGGTGATCTTTGCATAGAGCACCCCTCAACATAGTTCTCTTGAGCCATGTATCTTTACTCAACTTTTTCGAAAATCAGAGTTAAGATTTTGAATTTTTGAAAACGAAGTTTTTAACTTAAAATGACTTCTCGGGAAGACTTTAGCACTTGAAAACTTGAGTAAACTGCTCTGATACCAATTGTAGAACCGTAGGGGGTGAATATGGTTTTTTTGACTTCTTTGAAGTTTTTAAAACTTCAAGTCTCGAAAGAGCCGATTGGTGTACTTATCTACTTTGCAAAGAGAACAATAAGTAGATAGAGAAAAGAAGAGACACCACGATATATACTGGCTTGAAAAGGGGGGTTTAGTCCTTCGATACGTCCAGTTGCGAATCCATGACTCCTATACTATTCCTAGTATAATCCTTATTGTGGATTACAAACCGTATTACAATTTATCTCCACCGACTTTCAACAAAGACCGGCGCTCATACAGAAGAGTTATTACCTACGGTATTCCACCCTCATAATCCACCCCTAAGAACTCGTGATTCGACCTAACCTCTAGGATTACTTAAATCAACTAGGAAAACTACCCACTTCCCCTTGGAAGCTTAACAAACCCCAACTAGATCCCCAATGATATAGGCTTGATACAACGGATACAAGACTTCCCTTACAACTCGATTGAATGAAATAAGATGATGAATCAAGTCCTAACCTAACCTAGAGACTCATTCTAATAGAAAGGGTATAAGAAAGAAGACCCTCGACAAAATACACAAGTATGGATTAAGCACTTGTGTGGCTCTCTTGTGTAGATATGTGTTTTTCAATAGATGATAGAAGAGAAGATTAAGAACACTTGATGTTTAGACTTAGAGGATTAGAGGAGAGAAAATAAAGGAAATAATGTTTGCAAGAGGTGAGGAATACAAAGGCCAATGGTGGGTATTTATAGGCCAAGGAACACAAATTGTCAAAAAACAATTTGTGTCTGCGCGCTACCCACACGCCAGCGCATAGCCAGCGCACCAGATTCCCAAAGATGTTTTCTTCGGGACTTGGCGTTTTAAATACCCGCACTTGTTAAACCCCCCCAATTATACTTCACGTTATGACCTTTCAATCATTCTTATGCTCAAGGTCAACCAACTCAAATAGCCATTTGATAAAAACGTTTGTGAAGTAATAAAAGCGTTTTGCTTATCCCACAAAGTAAAGGGAGAAAAAAATTATCAGAACGGGTATTTTGGGTAAACCTCAAAGTGTGACTAGCCTAGTTGGGCTCTAACTAAAGAGTAGAAATGGCTAGTTATGGTACAAGAGAATATTCATAGAATATTCTTAGATTGGAGAGAAATGGGGGAAGATTTGAAATTTTAATTTCAAATTCAATTTGCCACATGTTGGATAAGAAGGAGTGAGTTGTGTATGAGTTGTCATGATGTGACATGATGTGATAGAAGGGATCCTCTTGATCTTAGTATAAAATTGAGGGTGAGGATGTGAAGAGGACACTTTAATAAATGGCAAGATCAAGGGTAGAAAGAAGATTGTATTTGTTGTGTGAGTGAGAAATGAATGTTTGTGAGAGAAGTTATGTTTGTTTGAGATGAACCATCAATCCAATGGTTGAGAATAGAATGAGGGAGTTTGGATTGATGAGGTGGCTTGATCTAGGGTAGAAAAGAAAGTGTATTTGTTGTGTTTGTTTGAGAAGCAATCCAAGGGTTGAGAAAGAAAGAATGTGTGAACTTGGATTGGTGACATGGCTTGATCAAGAGTTGAGATAGAGTGTATGTGAGTGTGTGTAATTTGAATTCATTAGGGAAGAAGGTGAATAGTGAGTATGTGGTAGAGAATGTTTTGAAAAGATATAGAATGTCTTGGTTGGGAATGTAGGGAACATAGAAGTACAACAAGTATAAGAGTAGTACATTATATAAGGGAATGTGAGTTGGCATATGGAGGATAAGATTTGAGGTTTATTTGGTGAAGGTTTATGTGTATGAAGGTTTGAAGATGAAGATGAAGATAAGGATGAAATCAAAGGATTGATTTGGGTTAATAATTATATTGCCAATAAGAGAGGAAAGAGTGGGCATATATGATTATGGGATTGTTTAGGAAGAAGTTTATTAGAGTGTGTGTAGAAAAGATGAAATCACTTGTTAGGTAAGAAGGATAAACAAGTGATTAGAAAGAATGGGTAGAAGGATTGTGTATAAGAAGTGTGGACTTGTACATGTGAGGAATACATGTGAGTTTGTAAAACATTTGTATGGGTAAGGAAGTGAGAAAAGTCAAAGTATGATTAACTTCCAAATACCACAAACTCAATTAGTCATTTAGACTTTAATCAATGATAATCAACAATGGATTTGATCACTAATTATCTTAATGAAAAAAAGATAAGTGCTTTACATCGTAAGTAAAGCATATCCCATATACGGGAAAGGATGCGTTTAAGCAAAGTGACATTTGACTTAGTTTGACCAATACGGGAGTAAAACCCGTTACGTGATTAGGAGCAACGTAAACGTAAATCCGGATTAAGGTCAAATGATAACTTTTGCTTGTTGGTATGTTGAAAATATGATCATACTAGGTTTAGAAAGAAGTCTCGGCCTTGGCTAGAGGCGTTTGATAAAAGATTTGAGTGGCCGTTTTATAGAAAAATAGGAGGATTCGTTTTTCCTCCTCTCTAAGTCTAAACCTCATTTGGAGTGTTCTCAAATGCTCAAATATCATGTACATACCTTTATTGAAGTTTCCACATGTGACGAGTAAGAGGAAAGCCAACAAAGCAAAATCCAAAAATTGTATTTTGTGAGTGACGCGGCCCTCATGCTCCAGCACGCCAAAATAAAGTTTTGATTCCTTGTTTAAGTTGTAGATCTTCTTTTTCTCTTTCCGTGGCCGGTTTGAGCACCAAAATCAAAGTCCGGATGAAAGAGTTATGGCCAAAATACTAAAGCATCCTCAAAGGTCATCATATAAATTTGATATCTTCTTTTGGCTTTGTTTCTTCACTTGATTGTCTTCTGACGCACATATAAGGCATGTTCATCTCTTTCAAGCTTTCGATAATGATTTTAAGTGTCTCCTAATATATTTTTTCATCATCAAAATACGAAGGAGATCTCAGTCGTCATTTATGCACCTGAAATCGCAAGTTTCTTCCTTAACATTAAAAATATATATTTTGAGTTGTTCGAGCTAAATTACTTGACATGATTGTTGTCCACGTCCATATTTGCTATGCTAACAGTGGAAGACTGTTTTTACAGGTGGTATGATCACAATATTCTTATTGATTTGGACTTCTTTATATTGTTCGGCTTTTACCTTTCTCCTGCACATATTCTAAATACGGCGATGGCTTCTTTGATACGTGACAATGAACGTGTCTCATGATTTATTGGGGGATGATTCACCGGTTGCTGAAGATCCTAATGGTAAGTAATATCATACCACTTGTAATTACCATCATTTTCTGAAATAGGGTTTTCGAACCTTAGACATCACATGTTGATAGACTTTTGTCTTTGTTACATTTGAACTGATTGGTAGGAAACTTAGTATCTGACATTTTTACATTTTAATTGTTATTTTGAAATGAGTAGGTATACCAAGTATCCTGAATAGTTAGTAGACATTAAGACATATACTGATTCCGAAATTGGTTTTTATATATGATACAAAGTCCTAATACACTGTCCCATATTCATGCATATAGGACC
>BQNB010005719.1:30000-100821 GCA_026074375.1 Tanacetum coccineum | reverse complement strand
AATATGAATACTCTCCTAGTATTAGGGTTACAAAACCTTGAAGCTATGAACAACTCTATGAATGACTCATTTTTGGTACTTGATACAGATTATAATTAATACAAAACTCTATGCCCTATGACCTCCTTTTATACACCAAGGAGTCCTAGTCGATTTTCAATAAATTCTTAAAACTTAAAATATTCTCAAAGATCTATTCTATAAATAACAATTCTTATCTCATAAGTAATCTTGATCTTTAAGCAATCATTATTCTTTCTCTGATAAGTCATTGATCTTTTCTCTGTCAGCATAAACTCTTCCAGCAGTTGTAATCTTTCAGCAGTAGTAACTTATACCAGCAACATTAACTTTCAACACCAACAGTAGTAACTTTTATACCAGCAGCATTCACTGTGTGCACGCTGTATTAACTACTTAGAAAGTTTTCTTTAATCTTCATCAGCAGTACTAAGTTATACTAGCAGTAGTAACATACACTAGCAGTACTAACTACTTCGCATATTTTTTATTAAGTTTACTAACAACACTAATTTATGCTTAGCAGCAGTAACTCTAAGATCATTAAAAAGTCTTTTAATCCTAATAATTCTCCCCTAAACTTGATATTTATCTTCAAAATCTTCAAGTTTCTTCATTAAAAGCTTCATCAATCACCAGGAGGATGCTTCCAAACACTTTATTAATTCTTGAGTTGCTTTGTGATGAGCTTAAGAAGCTGATAACACATTTCATTCCAATGATCAGCTTGCAACTTCTTATTCAGCATATCTGTGATTGTAGCAGGTGTAAGGGGATATCTCTTTTCTACCAACATAAAGACATGCAGATTTTGAAACCTCACAAAGTGTACTCCACAGGATTCAAATAGCTTCCAAACCAACACTTTGTTTTCTCGTAGATTCCTCCATACTGCATCTTCTCTATGATGTTCAAACATTGTCTTTAGATCACCCCATAACACTCTCTCAAAGCCCTTTTCTGGCCTTGTATACCCATGCTTAGCTTTAACCAATTTCCATAGAGTTTCTAAATCTTCCCTGTCAAAGCTTTTAAGCACCTGAATAAAGGCTGAGTACCTCTTTGAACTCCCATCAGCTCTTATAATTTGATAGTAGATGATCTTTCCTTCTTTAACAATCTTTCAGTCAACAATGCTTGGAGGTTTAGTGGCTAAAGGTATAGCATCAACTGCTACTTCCTCTTCATCAGGAACAATTTTCATGAGCTCTTTCATCTTAGTTGCTTTCTGATCATCATCCATCTTCTGCTTCTTTGCATTCTCTTGTTCTAGCTCATCTCCTGCTCTTTTTGAACTGCTTTCTTCTCTTGTCTTACTGCCTTCTGTTCTCTTGGAACTTTCGTCCATTACTTCTTCTTTCTTAGAACATTCTTCCATTTCAGTGCCTTCTACCAACTCTATTCTGAAGTCAACAAAGGTGTTTACCATCTTGAAAGCTTTGTCAAATAATTCTTGAATATTGGCAAAGGACTTGCTCTTTAAGTCTTTAGGCTTCCATCCTGTCATATTCTTCAGGTAAGTACACATAATACTCCTTTGTTGAGCTCTTGTAGGTGGCATGTTCCTTTTTTCTTTTGCTCTTTTTGCAGCAAAGTGTTTCTGTCTTTTCTCCAAGAGTTGTACAAACAAAGTAGACTTCTCTTCAATTGTCAACTCCTGTTGTTCTTGTGCCTGCAATCTTTCAGCCAGTTGATAGTCAGCATCTATCTTTGCTTGAATGTCATCCTAAGCATTGTTGGCTTCTTCTACTTGTTGAGCTTTCTCCCTTGCAAGCCTATCTTCTTCATCAAACTTTGCTTATAGCCTTAAAGCTTCTTCTTCATCAAACTTAATCTGATTTTTCTTCTTCAAAGGCTTCTCTGGTTCTATCATCTTTGATTTACCCTTATCCTTTGAACCTTGACCCTTAACTTGTGATGGTATTTGTAAAGATATTGTTGGTGTAGTTGTTTGCTCCTTTTCATGAATAACAAGCCCTTTAGCCTTGGGTCTTGTGCTAGCAGCTGTTGTAGGTTTAGCACTCTTCAACTCTTCCATTGCTTGAGCCAAAGTAATTTCATCTTCAGTTATTGTAGCAGCACTAACTGGAATTGTACTGGCAGTACTAACAGCAACATCAGCAGTAGTAACTACTTCACCAGCAGTAGTAACTGGATCAGCAGTACTAACTTCCTTTTCAGCCATA
This sequence comes from Tanacetum coccineum, assembly GCA_026074375.1. Lineage (NCBI taxonomy): Eukaryota > Viridiplantae > Streptophyta > Magnoliopsida > Asterales > Asteraceae > Tanacetum > Tanacetum coccineum. The sequence goes on along the minus strand of BQNB010005719.1, from coordinate 98,614 downwards.
TCCTATCCTGCGAACACTTCTTCATCATTAAGAACACCTGTATCAAACATCTATCATCATCATGCCTCCCTTGAGTTTCATCAACCAAAGTAATCTCTGCATCTGCATCAATATCATTAATTTTCCTCCCTTGTTTGGATGCATCCTCCTGATCACCCAAACTAGCTTCATCAGAGGAAACTACTCTTGCAGATCTACCAATCTTGTATAATCTTTTGAGCTTATGTGTTCTTGACCCTCCTTTCTTCTCTAATTTCTTGACTCTCAATTTCAAACTTGTAATCTCTTAAGCTTGAGCAGTCTTTGTGTTCTCCAGGTCAAGCACTCTTTGTTGCAATTTAGTACAAAAATCCATCAATTCCTTAAGTTGCATACTAGGCTCCTTAGTAACAGCCTCATCTGCTATATTTGTAGGATCACTAGGAACACTAGAATGAGGTGCCAAAGTGTCCTTCTCCTTAGGTCTCCTAGACTTTTGTTTCGTTTAAGGTTGTGATGATGATGGTTGAGTAATGATGGGTGTGTGATGGGGATCAGTTGGTAATACTGAACCTTCACCCATTTCTTCTTGAGCTTGAACCACCATGGTTAGAAATAAGGGTGTTACTCTACCAGAAAAGTCTTTTCCTTGCCTTTTTATGTTAGCAAAAATCTTCTTTGTGTAAGAGAGTAGAATATAAATCCTGTTGTAAGTTGCCATCCCTTCTAGTTGATTATTCAAAATGACTTATATAAATCTTGGATACATCAAGAATTTGACAGCATTATCCAAGTTCTTTACCTTGCTTTTAAAAATATACTTGGAAAAGTTGAACTTTTGGTTTGTGGCTAAACAGATAATTGCAGAAGCCATAGTGCTACTAAATTCATTCCATACATTAGTCTTAGCACTTAGGCATTGCAAAATGGTATGAATAAGGAATTTCCATTGGGGAGAGAAGAATGCCTTATAAAAAGTTAGCTTCTGAGAAAGTTTTTCATACCCCATTCTTGTAAGTTCTTCAAAAATGGTGGCATTAGGCAAGCAATATGTACCTTCCTCATCATCCAATTGAAGGTCTCTTCTAACAGATAATTTAAGTACACAACCTATATTCTTCACTTCCATCTAGGGGCTTGTATCTGCTGTTCCCCATTGTCTATTTTTACCTTGTCAGTTTAGCCTAAAATTGTTACAATAACACGAAAGTTTTATATAGTTGGGATTAAGGTGGGTTTTTTAAAGCATATCTTATAGAACTAGCATTCAGAAAATCAACAACTTGTTTAAACCCCGCACTTTCAGCGGGTTTTAGCCAAAAATGCGACTAAATTCTCTTTTTTAGTGGAGTAGTTACAGCAATAACTGTAGGGTAGTCATTGTGATGGGTTTTGATGAAGAATGATGAAATTGAGTTTGTTAGGTTTGTGATATTAGAAGAGTATTTGATTGAATAAAATTGATTAAATGAGTGAGATGAAACCCTTAAACGAAGTCAAGTATTTATAAAAATACCTCTCAACAAACATTAACCATTCAAAACAGTTGTTTAGTTATGCTAGCAGATTAATTTTCAACTTAGAGTAGTAAGTAACCCGCAGTAGTTAGCTAGTAGTAACTCAGCAGTAAGTTAAGACCTACCAAGCATTATCTTACAACCGCTGAGTAGTAAGTTCATGATGTTCCTGCGCATTAACATTTTCAAGCTATGTAGTAAGTTTATTGGCCTTCAGCAGCATTCAATTTGAATCACCAAGCATTACTCCAATTCCATTCTAAACAGCTTTTCCATTCATCAAATTTACATTTTTTTAGCTCACAAAAGCTCTCTGTCTGTTTTTGATTTCTCTCAATTATTTTTACTTACAATTCTCTCTTTATGTTTTTAAACAACTCTCTTTCTGTTTTTCAACTCACCACTTCTCTTAATTCTTTTTCTCACCAAATCACTCTATCTGTTTTTATCACACATCTCTCTTTCTGTTTTTCAACTCACAAATTCTCTCAATTCTTTTACTCACTAAATCACTCTGTCTCTTTTTATCACACATCTCTCTTTCTGTTTTTATTCTCACCAACTCTCTCAATTCTTTTTTTATCACTAAATCACTCTGTCTAGTTTTTTTTTTTTCATTCACACATTCTCTTTTTTGTTTTTATTTTCTCACCAACTCTTATCAAGACTTTAAAGATTGATATTATAATATAGCAAATCAAATATTTAAAATTACTTACATCAAAAGCTTTTGTAAGTAATTCTGTAAATTTCTTGTAAGTTAAGAATCTTGATTATTTTTTATATTAGCTTCATTTCATTGGAAATCTCTGATAATGTATGTCTATCTCAATTTGCTTTGTTTTTTCTTTTAATGAAAAATAGGGTTTATAAACTATGCATATAGTTACTTCATTATAAATATAGATCTTTGTTTGCTTAAAGTTATTACCCATAATCAAGCAATTATTTTGAATCCCAAAGCACTTGGCCACAAACAACTTGATAGCCAGATTACATATTCAGCCTCTGTTGTGGAATTAGTATCCACATATATAATTCTGCCACTGACCATGAAATCAATCTACACCCAAGGAATTGACAACCTCCTGTTGTGGACTTCCTATCCAAGCTTGCTCCAGCATAATCACTATTAGTGTATGCTACCAAATCAAAAGGTGAATCTTTTGGATACCAAAGGCCTAATTTAGGTTGACCTTTTAAGTATCTAAAAATTTCTTTCAAAACATTGAAAGATGTGGACACTTTGGTTGACTTGGTTTATCTTGCACAAGCAACACTATGCCAAACATAATATAAGGTCTTGAAGAAAGTATGATACACCAATGAACCATTCATTAATCTATATAAATGAATATTTCACTTCTTCACCATCTTCATCCTTGAGCAAAGGATTTTGAGTTTCCATAGGTGTGCTTGCTGTCTTGACATCAGTAAAACCAAATTTCTTCAAAATCTCAGTCACATACTTGTCTTGACTGATAAAAAATCCCACTCCTCTTTTTTTGCCTTTACTTGCAATCCTAAGAAGAATGTGAGTTCACCTAGAACTCATTTGAAACTTCTTATGCATCATCTTCTCAAACTCTGTGCATAATGACTTCTTTGTAGAGCCAAATATGATATCATCTACATACACTTGGAACTAAACAAAATTCACCTTTGTCCATTCTGATAAACAATGTTATTGTTATCTTTCTTCTCTTTAAACCCATTGTCCAATAAATAAGTTGACAAGGTTTCATACCAAGATTTGGGAGCTTGATACAATCCATAAAGTGCCTTTTCTACTTTGTATACTATATCAAGGAAGTTTGGATCTTCAAATCCTGGTGGTTGACAAACATAGACTTCCTCTTTAATCTTACCATAAAGAAAAGCACTCTTGACATCCATCTGGTACACTTATATAAAAGTCTTTATTGAGGACATAGGCTAAGAATAGCTAATTGCTTCATTCTAGGCAACAGGGGCAAAGAGTTCATCATATGTCATATCTTTCGTCTTGTGTCTACCCTTGAGTATCCATCTGCTTATTTTTTAATTACTAATTCCTCTTTCATCCTTTTTATTCTTGAAGACCCATTTAGTGCCAATAGCCCTTTTTCTATTTGGTAAATCCACTAAAGTCCAAACTTCTGTAGCTGAATTGTCTAGATGCTCTTCCGACAATAGCCTCTATCCAGCATTGATCCTTTAATGACCATGAATTACCTTTTTGGGTTCATTTCTTGTGATAAAATGCAAGCAAACCAAGCAATTTTGAAAGTCTTCTTTTTGATTTGTTCTCCTTGCTGAATAGAACTACAAACCATGTTCTTCCAAAATTTTTGCTTAGTTCTGCTTTTTTGAGGTTCTGAATTCAATCTCTAATAAATTTGTTCAAATGGTGATCTTTTGTGTTTTTCTTGTATAGTTAGAATAGGACTAAGAGCTTAATTGTATTCAAAATTGTCATTGTTTAGCTCTTCACCAACATCTTCATCATTATCTGAATAAACAATATCTTCCAATTCAGGCATATTTAGATCATCTGGAAGTTCAATGCTTGTTTTTGAACCAACTGCATTAACTTCTATGCCATTGTTAGTTGCTAATTAGTAGCAATTAAACAGTTTGATACTAACAGCATTAACATTGTTAATGCTGTTTCCATCATAGCATAGTATCTAACATTGTTAGGGCTGTTCACATTATCATCCTCTTTCTCTGATCATTATTTGAATCACCACTTCTTTTCTTGGTTCATTCAGTTACATTTTCATTAGCTTACTGAAGGTTTGATATCCAACATCAGAGAACTCTTTTGATTTTGATTTGATAATGGAGATTAGCAGGCCACTATTGGTAACAGTATGTAATCTTTTGCTTGGTGCTGTCTACCATTCTAGCTTTACCTGCATCATTACATGCTTTTGTACCTGCATTATGATTAGACTGATTTCTTTTTTTCACTGCAACAACTTTGGATTATATTTCATTTGACTTTGCTTAGTGCACATTAATCAAAAAGCCAATTTGGTCCACTTCTTGCAATATTAGGTGTATTCTCACTAAATTGGACATGCAGGTTCTCTTCAACTATCCTTGTTCTACTGTTGAATACTCTAAATGCTTTACTATTAATTGAGTACCCAACAAAGAATCCTTCATCAGCCTTTCCATCAAACTTACCTAGGTGATCTATGTTATTAAGAATTGTAACAGGACACCCAAATGGTCTCATGAAGCCTAATTTAAAGTTGGTTTTCTACAAGAAAAGTCATTATTCGGGGTGCTTGTTATGAGGCTTAGTTTTAACTTAATAATCTATTTTGACACAACAAGCAGTATTTTACCCTTCAGCCCACAAAAGTAGTAAGTGACTTAGAAATCAGCTAGCATTGTCCTAGCAGCCTCAATTAGTGTTCTATTTTTCCTCTTAGCTACTCCATTTTGTTGAGGAGTTCTAGCTACACTAAATTCTCTCTTAATACATTTTCTCTCATAAAACTGATTCATCTCCTTATTCTTGAACTTAGTTCCATTGTCACACCTAATTACCTTAACCTTTTAATCTATTAGATTTTTTACTCCAGTTATAAAGGACTTAAGAATGCCACTAGTCTCATCCTTAGTAGCAGAAAAGAAAATAAACTAAACCTATGTAATCATCTATGACAACTAGGCAATACATCTTTTTCATTAAGCTTTTTACAAATGTTAGACCAAACAAATCCATGTGCCCCAACATATGTAATGGTTGGCTGCATGATTGAACTTACTGTTTTTGGTCTGTAAAAGGAAATCAAAGCTCTATGTGCTTTCCTTTTGACAAGCACACAAGTGTGATCATTTTCAAAAAAGTTTTCGTAGGTAAAACTCATTACAAGATTTCTTTAACAAGTTTATTATAGTTTGAAATGTATGTGTCCAAGCCTTCTATGCCAAGTTTAGATTCATCAGATGTTGGCTTTTGCAAAGAGTCAAGTAGACATCTTTAGGAACAATATTCTTTAAATCAACACTATACTATTGTTCTTTCTGGAAGGAACTTTAAGTATTAAACATGACATTTCATCATGTTAATTTAAAGTTTTGGAGATAAACAATACATTCAACTCGTTCGGATTTAAATTTTGTGTATATGATTTTTTTTTATATTAATTATTGTATAAAAACTTAGATAGTTTTCATCAACGCTACATCGTAAACAGTACACTTTAAGGTTTTCTAATCACTCCTTTACTAAATTTTTATCCTGTTGTAAATTTTTCATAAAACATCTACAACAACTATTCAGTCCTTATGTCATTAAAGAGAACGCTATTCTTTTTGTCACATGTTTGTGATACAATAAGGAGGTTAAATTGTAACTCTCTTACAAAATACACATTCTCAAAATCTAAATTACTAGTTTTGATTGTACCTCTGCCTGTGATTTTCCCTCCTTTGGGGTTACCTCCAAAGGTAACATAGACTTTATCAATTTCTTCAAAATCAGTAATATAGGACATGTTCCTTGTCATGTGCCTTGAACATCCACTGTCAATCACTCCTTGGTCTTGTAAATCCATTTGTGGATTGCCCTGCACATGTGGTAAGAAAATCAGTCTCTTTTGGGGACCCAAGCCATCACTGACTTGGATCTGCCTTGTGCATCAATATAATCAAACCTTTTTAGAATGGTTGATGCACTGTTATGTTTAGAAACATGGTCTATTACTTTAGTCTTTGGTTTCCAAACCCAACAAGCTGAGGCCTTAACAACATTAACCTGGTTTCCCTTAACAGCATTAATACTATTTTGGCTTAGAGTATTAAACTATTGTGCGCTTTGTCCTAGACTAGTTGTATTAACTTTTATATTTTTTACTTTATTAACACCCTGATTAAAATTACTCTTTTTAGTTGCTGTTTTGTTGTTAATGGGTATTCTAACAGTTGAATGTGCTTTATTATAAAAGTTTTGTCATGGTTCTTGCCATATTTCACTGTCGATCATAGGTTGTGCTGTATAGTATTAATGGTTCTAGCAGTAAATAAGTGTACTAGGCCCAGACTCATTAATACTGCTTTTGGAACCATGTTCCTTTTAGGACTGGGGTGAGTCATTCTTGAAAGTTTTTGGTGATTCACCCTTTGAGTATAGTTCCACACTGGTTTTACCATCTTTTTATTATTAAACTGTCTCTGATGGTTATCACAATTATACTGCAGGTGATCAAAACTTCCACATACATAACAAGCTTTGTTAAACATCTCAAAATTACTTCCTAGTCTCTAAGACATCATATTATTCTAGTTTCTTTGATTGCCTCTAGGAGTATGAGTGTTTTGTCTATTTTGATTAACAGTTTTCCTTGGAGATTTTACTTGCTCTTTAGATTTAACAAACTCTATTTTAGCAAAACTAGGTTTAACTATTTTCTTTTGAATCTTAGCCTGAGGCATATCTTCTTCCTCACTATCAGACACCCAATCCTTAATAATTGGAGCACCATTATTCTTCTTAACTGCCTTAGGCTTGTCTGCACTAGCCTTAGCTTCACTAGTCTCAACTACAGGCTTCTTAACTGTAGGCTCACTAACTATAGGCTCATTTACAAACTCTTCTAGACCAGAGAATGACAAATCAGGTTTTGGAGGCATAAAGTTTCCTGTATAGGGAGGTGGAACAACATTATACCCTAAACCTATTTTGCACTTATCAACTATCTGACAGTCTAGTAGTTTGCTTAAGTTTTTAGATGAATTCTCAAAATTTTCTACTGTTAGCTGAATTTCATCTTTTTGTTTTTGAGCCAGTTCCAACTTCCTCCTAAGCTCTGTAATGGCTACTTCTTTTAAAATTCATATCTCACGTTTTAGAGAGCTGATATCTTCTTCATAAACTAGACTCGATTTTTCTTATAAACTGAAGTCTTGCTTTTCAGACTCGAAACTTTTTTACTATGTAATAACATTTATCTTAGAAATGTCCTTTTGTCATTTTAACGTTTGTTCATTTTGTTCTTTAGAATTTTTACATTTTCTCAATACAAAATGATAAACAGGTTGAATCAGTTAGATACCTCAGAGTTAGAATTTTGTAGAAGAGGTAAGACTAGAGTAACAAAGTTGTTCGGACCTTCTTCTGCTTGATCACTCCAATCATTAATCACCAAAGACCAACTAAATTGATATAAAGCTTTGGAAGTAGTTCTTTATTTTCGTCTCCATAGGCACATACCCTTCTTGTGTTCTCCTTATTCTGTGTTCTTGGTTCTTAGAGCCCTGCCTCCCTTTGCAAAGTATCCCTTTTTGTCGGCAATTGTATCACTCTACTTGGACGTATTCTAACCAAAATGGTTTTTAGTACAATTTACAATATTGTTTTCTTCTAGTGTTCCTTCAAGAATCTCCTTGCACTCATGGTTTGCATAGCTATCTTTGCCACCTCAAGTATATCTCTTCTAAATCATTCAGATTTATTTGTTGCAAGTCATCATTGTTAAGTGTGACTGTCTTGGTTAATCTTGAAATGAAAGCAAGATAACAGCATCATCAAGTTAGTTATCAATTATTGTTGAGTTAACAGCAGTAGCTTGAGTGCGGGGGGGGGGGGGGATATAGCAGTTGTAGCACAATGACCAGTCTATAATGCTCCATTTTGTATGTTGGTGCTGTTGATGACACAAAGGTTAGTTTTGTGTGTTTTGTATTTGTTCTTGACTTGTACCCTTTGACCTCTTTGGTTCATAGACTTTCAGTTGTTATAAAGATCATCAAGGCTCAATGTATCAATCTCAGTTGTTCCTCCACACAATGGTATGTGTTGTTCATTCTCAGTGAAACAGACTTCTTAAGAACTTCTGTTTCAAATCTTCTATGTGACATACTATTCCACCTATGTATCTTAAATGATGTTAGCTTTTGAAGCTATAAAGGTTTGATCTAATACCTTTGAGCTAGATGCAGTAAAATTTTCATACTGCTGCTTTAGAAGATTCCCCTGAGTCTTTTTAGTAGCAGCATTTCCTCCAAACCTTTTCTCAATAGCCTGCAACAATGACTTGGCATCTTTTATGGAGTTAAACTTCAATTAATGTTCATTAGGGATGCCAATAAAATAAGTGCTTATAGACTATAAAAACTTAACTCCTTTGTGCCTTTTCTTATGGTGTTGAAGGAGCCAATTATAGTACTAAACACATTCAAAAAGTTTTGTTATTGGTGTGCAATTACCATTCCATATGATTTCCCATAGAGAATAATCAACCATCTGGATGTACTGTTCCATCCTCATCCTCCAAAGCTCATACTCACCTGGTTTAAGCATAGGCACTTTTGATGCAGCCATCATATGTACCGAGTCTTGATCCATGTCTTCTAAGCAAAGTTTCTCAAAGCAACAAGCTCTAATACCACTTGTTGATCCCACTTAAATGTGAATCTTGAATTTTTTAGTTTTATGAAGGTTTAGTTAGGCAAGATAAATCCTTCAAACTTATGATAGAAATTTATTTTGATAATTCTAAAATTATTGCGGAATCTTATCTTTAATATAAGAAGAGTTTTTCAATGAATACACGTAATTCTTATGAACACAAGATCTAGCAAACAAAAGACTTATCCTATTTATTTTTATGAATCTTCTAACTTAGTATTAGGGTTACAAAACCTTGAAGCTATAAACAACTCTATGACTCGTTTTTGATACATAGAACTCTATACCCTCGGACCTCCTTTTATACACCAAAGAGTCCTAGTTGATTTACAATATATTAAAAAAACTTAGAATATTCTTAAAGATCTATTTTATAAATAATAATCCTTATCAACTAAGTAATCGTGATCTTTTCTGAGCAGTCTTTATCCTTTCAGTAGTTGTAATCTTTCAGGCAGTTGTTGTAACTATGTAACAAGCCGCATTAAATTCAACACTTTAGCAGTAGTAACTTATTTACAACTGCAACATTAACTGTGTACATAGCAAGTTAGTAACTATTAGGATATTTTCTTTCAAATCTCACCAGCAGCGAGTACTAACTTTACTACTAGCAATACTTACATATACTAAGCATAGTAATTCAGCAGTACTAATATATACTAGCAGTATTAAGTTACACTAGCAGTACTAAGTTGCACTAGCAGTAGTAACTAAGTTACACTAGCAGTACTAACTACTTAGCATATTTTTCCTTAAGATTACTAACAACACTAATTTATGCTTAGCAACAGTAACGCAAACCTTAGCAACAGTAACTCTAAGATCATCAAGAAGTCTTTTAATTCCAACACTATGTGCCATGGGCAAGTCGGCTTTTGAGGTTTTTGGATAATAAGAAGGAGGAAGGAGAGCTGATGCGGCGTTCAATTGATAAAGTTCCATACAAAAGGAAAGAGATTCCTAATCCAAACAAAGAATCAAAGACCATACCTGAACCAATCAGCAAAATGACTTCACAAAACAAAGAACAATACTTTGTAGATATAAAGGTGATGAACTACCTTCTTCAAGGTATACCCAATGATATCTATAATTCTATATGGATGCTTGTGTCAATTTAAACCACATGTCAATTGCATTAATAGCAAAAAGAAATCAAAAAAGGAATCATGATTCATTAGCTTTAGTTGCTAATTCACATGCTTATATTTCATATTCTCATGCACCACAACCAGATTATGTCACTCATCCTTCACCAGTAATTGATTAATTATTATCAAGGGGAGATACAAAGGGATGCTCAGGAAGATAAGCTTACAACTGCAATGATGTTATTAGCAAAAGCTATCACTCAACTTTACTCCACTCCTACCAATAATCGAATTTGCACTTCATCAAATACAAGGAATCAAGCAGTGATACAAGATGGTAGGGTTGATATACAAAGTAAGAACGTTGGCAATGCTGAAAATGGAAACAGGAATGCAGGGAGGCATAACATAAATCAAGAAGCTAATGCAGGAAATGGTATGGTTCAACATATTGAAGAATATGATCAGAATGTTTAGCGGGTTCAACGAACCGTGTCAAATTCGAGAAAGCTAAATGTTTAGTGCTACAATTGCAATACAAGAGGCCATTATGCCCGTGATTGTCTAAAACCCAGAGTTTGTGATGCAAAGTATTTTAGGGAACAGATGCTGGTAGCAACGAAAGATGAAACTGGAATGCACCTTAAAGAAGAGGAAAATGATTTCATGCTTGATAATATTTATGGAGATGATTCATTAGAAGAGTTGAGTGCAACAGTAATCATGATGGCACACATTCAACCAATTGATGACAAGTCTGATGCTGAGCTAAAGTATGATGCTGAGGTTATCGGTGAGGTAAATGCTTCACAAATCAATCTCATAAGTGGAATGCTTTTAAAAGGTGTTCATGAACACAAGAATCATGAGAAACTTAAAACTGTTATTAACACATCTGCTGATGATCAAATTGATTCTGATATCATATTTGATGATCCCTATGTGAAAAATAATGGTGCCATGATGAACATGATTCAAATGCTCACAATCAATCTTATGCTAACATTGAATCCCTGATTTACAATGTTTAAGTAGAAGATGAAAATCAACGCAAAATGAATAATGAATCTGAAAAAGCAAAAAAGCGTTGCTACAAAAGGAACTTGAGACATGTAAGGAATGGGTTAAAGCGGTTGAAAAGAACTCAGGTCAATTTAAAAAGTACAAATCAACATATGAAGAATCAGAACAAGACATATATGTTGAAAAAGAAAAAAGTGAGAAACTTTCCAAAGAAAAAGAAGAGATTGAAGCACATTTTTGGAATCAAAAGATGAAATTTTGAAAATAAAAAATGAACCAAAATCATTCAAAAAGGCTTTCAAAGTTCGAGATGACAAGTATCTTGATGATATTGTCAATCTTGAAGAAAAACTCAAATCTCATGATCAGATTGTTTTCAAAATGCAATATTCTCTTCAAACGATTTCACTTAGCTTGGTAAAAAACTCAAATCTGTTTAGTTAAATAACACAAAACTAGGGGTGGGTTATGTAAATCCAAACTCGTCTCAAACGAGCTATTGCCAGACATAAGCTAAGATTTATAATGGTCACAAACTCATAAATGATAAGTTTAAAATTAATTTACATGATTATGAGGAAACTCTTAAGGCTGCAGAAGAAAGTTGATTGAAAATGAAAGATAAAATGATTCAAATTGATTATCAGAAATTGAATAACTTGTATGATTCATTTGTTCCTCAAATGGAAATTTTTGATGAACAAAATTTTCTTTCAACTCCTTCTACTTCTAATGTATCTTCTGAATCAAGTTCAGAGAAGTCGGACTTACCTCCTAAAAAGATGCCAAATGAGAGTAAATTGCTAAAATTGTTTGTTAATCTGGATAAAGAGATTAAAGAGTGGAAAACTTAATAGAGATTAATCTTTTAATGGACCCCCCCCCCCCCCCCCCCCCCCCCCTGCCGTTACAAGAGAACAATTTTTGTTATGACAATAAATTTTGTATAAGGTGACTTTTTACCATGGAGGTAGTTCCGATTTCTGATAATTTGAAAGAATGCTCCACAATAATTAAACAGGAGATTACAGAAGAAGTGTAACAACCCGAGTTTTACGACGCGTATGACGATCACGAGTTCGAAGTAATAATTATTATTTTATAAATTCGTGTGAACGAACGTCGACATTTGAAATTTTAATTGTCGTAAATAACTATTTTGTATTTTATTACGAACGGAAATTCGTAATTTATTATTTTTGACGTTTCGCGAGTCAATGTTTTACCGTGCGTTCGTTAATCGTTTTAAGTATCGTAAAAATTTACGACGCGACTCGTTATTATTTTTAAGATCGTAAATTTATTATTTTTATGAATGTCGTCATTTTGTTCCTTGTCTTGAGCCGGACTCGCGTTTTAAAATGTACACATTTTATTAAATGTTAGAAATTAAAATAAAACATGGCGGAAATAAAATTTAGTCACGGAAGTATAATCCCGAGCCATGATTGTTGTTTTAAATTAAGTGAAAGTATGGTTTTTAATTTGTGTAAAAATCTATTAAGTGAAAAGATGGGAAGGACTATTATTGCGGAAATAGTAAAAAAAGATATATATATGGGTATACTTCCATTTTTCTCATAAAACACACACACTTGTTCTTTTTCTCTCCCAGCTTAACCTGGTCACAACTCCGATAAACTTTTTGGTCGCCGGAAAAACCGCCCCACCGCCCCATCGCCGAAAATGTCACAGCAACCACAGTCATCAACTTAAATTTTTAAATCCCCTCTTATTTCCTATGCATCTAATCAATAAAAGTTACATGATAATGAAGTATTTCTGGAGTTAGAGTTCGGGTTAGTTTCAAGCATTTTCGGTTTAAATGGGGTGTTTATCGAAGCTAAATAAACGTTATGGAAGCTCTTTTTTAATTAAAAAGTTTATGGTTTTGGTGTTTTGGGTCGGTTCGAGTACGGCTAAGACAAAAGAAGACGATTTCGATCATTGATTTTGCTTATTATAGCATTGTGAGCATTCTTTTATGTTTTGTTTCGTTTGTTTCGATCTTAATTTGATTTCGTATATTATATGTGATGAGGTCCGACACTAGCGTTGGTTAGAATAGATTGTGAATGGGTTGATTGGTTGACGGAGATAGGTTAGCTAGGGTTTTATTTATTTTTGATGTTAGTTGTGAGGTGTTGAAAATGATAGTTTCGATAAGATTTGTGAAAATGGTAAATTCATGCATAAGTTGCACGGGAAAGACGATGTTCGAAAAATCATAATAAAAAAAACTGATTTTTGTTGTTTGAAATATGATCATGAGTTCGTCTTAAAGTACGTTTCCCGGTTAATTCGAACGCCGTAATCCTTAATAACGAAGAAGTTATGCGGGGAGAAAACAAGATTTGAAAAACTTTAAAAGTGTTTCCCAATAGCCTAATTACAAAATGGTTAGTTAGTTTATGGTCCAGATTTTTAACAAGCGTTTTTGGAGCACTTTTGAGTCCGTTTCAGCCTGTCCGGGAGAAGCCACCGGAAAGTTGTCCGGAATGAGGGGGGGAATGACGTTTTTACAATTTATCTCTTTCTTGGTTCAAAAGTCACGAAAATGTGATATAACGGGTCAAAACCGATGGTCAAACTGCTGGGTTTTTATTCAAAATACAAGTTACAGCAGAATTGAAAAGGGCATTTTGGTCAATCTCTGTCGAGATTCAGGTCTCGGCTAAAACTAAAAAGTTGTCCGGAATATCGTTTCCGCAATATAATTTTCTTCTTTATCCGAATCGTGAAAACGTGATATAATGGGTCGTTTGGAGCGGGTCAGACTTAATTAATAAATATGTATAAAAAGTCAAAGTCAAACAAAGTCTAGCGTTGACTTTTGAAAGTTAACGGGTTAATACTAAACTTATCGGGCATAATAAAAGTAAGTAAACGCTATTATTACTAAGAGTAAGACATTTAAACATTAACGTTGGATTCGAACGAGTTGATTTAATAAATAGAAACTTTAGTATATCGAAAATAATATGATTTGAGAGTAATTGATAATCACATTGAAGGTCGAGGGTTCGATGAGATAAATTAATACTATTATAAATATAAATGGATAACGAGACTTACTAAAAATGGTAACTTTCCGAAAATAGTAACCTTCTAAAAATAGAAAGTTAACGAAAATATAAAGTTTTCAATTAAAGTCACGTAAGATAAAACGTGGGGAATATCTATAACTCAATGAAGTGGGGTTTTGGGATTTAGGTCACGCTAGTGGATTTCTCATCACATGCATGAATATATATATATACTATATATGTATATGATTTTGTTGATACGATGTACACATCGTTAATTATACTTTCTTGTATAGTAATCGAGCGACATAAATTATAGGTCGTGATCGTGTTCGTTGATTTTCCGTGGATTGTTTCAATTATTTGATCTTCGGCTTCGATCAAGGTGAGTTCACAGCCTCGCTTTTAAGTGTTTTAAATATTTTTAAACCCGCGAGGGGGATACTTGCTTGTTTTGAAAATGAGAACGCAATATGTTTTGATGCTAAATATGATTCCATTCACTATTGGTTATATGAATTTTACTGATGTAGCGTTAATTGCCTTGTTGATAGTGAACGCTAATGCATTAAATAGATCTATTGGGTTTGACAACCCTGTCCGGGGTCTGAATCAGTTGTGACCACCCTGTCAAACGAACATTTTGTACTTAGTATTAGGAGAAGTGGCATACTTCTCGGACATAATTTCGTCCAACGGGAATGAATGTGTTAAGTTTCGGTACATGGGCTCATTTAGTTGGAAATCACTATTTTTATAACTTGTCTTACGAGCAATGTTATACGTTTTGTTGAACCAAATATGCGTTCTAACTTGTAACATTTTTCAATTTTGGGTCATTTTACGACTCCTATTATTCGTCACTATTTATTTTGGTCCGATACGCGTTTACTTTTAATTTAACTTTCAAAGCTAAATTGCGTAGACTAGAAATAATCATTTAACGTAAACGGTCACCAAATGAATTAAGGTTTACGTCAATCAAGTATTATGTAATTATTAAGAAGCTAATTATTGACTTTGCGTATTTTATTTTGATTGGTCACGTAAAAGGTTTACGTTTCGCAAAAAAAAAATACATTTAGACACACCCCGGAAATACCTAGACTTACCTAGACTCAAACAAATACCCACTTTTAAACCTTAAACACAAAATTTATTCAATTCTTGTGTTCATAAGTCACATTGGCCGAAAATGGGTGAACCAAACCCATAAAACCATGCGTCCCACTTGCCTAATCCACTAGAAAATCTCCTAAATCTTATACTAAGTACATGTACCACTATGGATTAATTAAGATATGTACTTAATGTTCCTAGTTAATCAAATACACATTGGGTAATAACCATTTGAGCTCTTTGGATCCTTTGTTTCCCTCTTGATACCCGCGGCTAAGGAAACACACACACAACCCATAAGATTTCAAATCTTAACAAATCTTGTACATATATCTTGTAATTAAGAGTTGTACTAGTAAGGTATTATCAAAACTATGGGAGATTAACTAGAAACCACAAAACCACCGATTTAGGGCACGGTTTGGTTTGGATTAGGGACAAGGAAATGTAACTAGCTCATAAGCCTATAAATACCCATCTACACTTGACATAAAACTCTTCTTGAAACTTATAAACACACAAACACTCAAACAAATAAGCCATTGTTTTTCTTCTCTTGTTTCGAATCACAAACCACGACAATACACCCTTACAATTTTCCCTCATGAGTATATTATCATAGGTACTAGGTCTTCATACAAGATCAAAAAAGGGTACACGAGACAAGACTTGGGAAATCGATAAGCTTTGAAGCTTGGGTTTATTATACTATCGTGTATAATACATTGGGTTGTCATTCTACACGTTCCAACACGAAACCAAGACTCTAGGATTCTGTAAGTCGCGTTCTAAAGCTGTTAATTTAATTCAAATCATGTTTCGCTTTCTTTGATTGCTAGCCGGTTGGGATCACGTTAGTTTGTAATTAATAAACTTAAGTGAGTGGTGCATGATGGTACGAAAATATATACATGTATTATAATCTGTTGTGGTGCTATAAAATGTGCAACGTTTATAAAAACAAAGACTCTACAAAGGGCTAGGGCTAAACATAGGTTATGTTAAAAACACGTAAATTTTCATAAGAACGAAATGGATTGGCGTGGGAAGGCGTATACTAACCACTCGAATGTTTGCATGCCCCCCCCCCCCCCCCCCCCCCCCCCCCCCCCCCCCCCCCCCCCCCCCAAGAAACCAAGGTGAAATACAACCCTTACACGCGAAACCAATGAAACTAATACGTAAACTTTTATGGTAAACGGGATACTACGACTTGGGAAGGAGTAAGTGATCTATATTAACGTATGCATGTGATAGACACGACCCATGATTAAGCCAAACAAAATGAAATGTGGTTACTATGACTTTTCGAAACATACATGTTGCTAGGGGATACAACGGGCCACAATAGGCCTTGTATAATTCAAGCATGCCCACAATTGAGCCCAACAGGCCCAATAGTGGGGACCCATAAGTTATTGATAAGCTCGTCAAAGCTTATTGATGGACGAATGAATCATTAAACTCGAAGTATAACAAGCAAGCATGAAATAAACCCCTTAACGGGCCTATCGGGCCTAGTAAGCACAAACAGGCCCAACAGACCAAGTAGTGGGGCCCACAAAGTGGCAATAAGCTCTATGTGCTTATTCAAAAACCTAATGTGCTTATTTGGGTTACATGGACCTTGCTTTGTCATTTGGAACCCAATCGAACCCTTAATGGGCTCATTAGCCCACTAACGAGTCCACCGCAAGCCATAAGCTCACAATAAGCTTAATCGGCTTATTGGTGAACTTATAAGGTTTTGTCAGGCTCAATGGACCTAAGAAATGTTAATGGACCTAAATGGACTAAGTCAACCCAATGTGCTTATAAGTCTAGAAAATAAGTTAGAAATACTTAATGGACCTTTTAGACCTATTCGGGTTTGAGTTATTAGGCTCACAAGCCCAATAAGCTCGAATAAGCTTCAATAAGCTATCTCGAGCTTATTTTTAGCTTAACTAACTTAAATAAGCTAAATTAAGGCTTTTGTGCTTTTTAAAACTTAATCGGACCTTTAAAACACTTATTGGACCTTAACGGGCCCAATAAGGTCCATTAAGCCAAAATAAGCTCATCCGAGCTTATTTATAAGCTGGGACAGCTTATTTATAAGCTGGGATAGCTTATTTATAAGCTGGGACAGCTTATACGGCTTAAAGGAGCTAAAAGAAATGTAATACCACTTGTTAGAACTTAATTGGAGTTAAAATGCGATTTTTACAAGTTGAAGGACTAAAAGTGTCAATTTGCAAACTATAGGGTCAAAATTGTCAATACTGATTTTAACAAGTACAAGGACTGTTTCTGTCATTTCTTGAAACTAAGGGACTATTTTCAACATTAAGGGACCTAAAGTGTAACTTGCGTAAAGTTGGAGGACTAAAAATGTAATTATGGAAACTTAAGGGTTTATATTGTATATTTTATAAACCTAAGGGCTGTTTTGTAATTATAGGAAACTTTAGGGTATTTTGTGAATGAAGGTGAATTTATAAACACTTAACGAGGCGGACGAATTATAATATATTCGGATATCATTCGGTTTTGAACACGACTTAATAAATAAGAATATTTATTAACAAAGCTTATACGTTTTCCCAAAAGCCATCGCGTAAGTACAAATACAATAATCGTGTGCACCACCACACAAGTGATAACAATATATATAAATTAGCAATTGATTTTAGTTATACATTAAGTCGTTAGCCTAAATATGTAGACTAAGACTGGCCGTGTTTACTTAGGTATTTGACGGTGTGATTCATTGCTATACTTGGATATATTTATCATTCAGAGGACTACCTCCTAAGGTGAGTTCATAGCCCCATGTTTTACAATTATTTAAATGATTTACATCTTTGGGGTGAGAACATGCTTTGTTTTACAAATTGGACGCAAGTGTACATTTTATACAATGATTACGTGTTTGCCTAAGTAGCGATAACCCACTGAGCCCTTTATCATGAACTGTCAATTACTAGATTGTGAGCGCGAATGTTATAAATAGATCTATTTGGGATTGACATCCCCGTTTGGGTGAGTAGCGCTCACTGTGCCGGGTTGCCGGACAACAAACGTATACCATGTCGGATTTGGGATGTTGCGGGTTAGAACATCATTCACGGGCATTTATTGGCAATTTATTGCATTCATACACGTCGAGCTTCAGTGTCATGAGCTTAGGAAAACGTAATTACTTTTTATGATGTTTGCATCTGTTGCTTAATCATACACTTGGAAATCTTGCGGTCCTACTATTGATTTACATAAACCTATGAATTCACCAACTTTATGTTGACGTTTTAAGCATGTTTTCTCAGGTCAATAAGGCACGAGGTGCTCAGATACATTGGGGTCACTCTTTGGAAGAGTCAGTACTAAAGATTTGGGGCGTATTACATTTTGGGAACATTTGTTATAAACCGAAATCTTTACTTACGTTGTCGAACAATTTGAAGCCATGAGCTTATGTAATGAACACGTTATTTTGTTAAATTAATGTTATCCTTTTTAAAAGAACGATTAGTGGTCGTTCTATATCTTGTGTATTGATCAATGAAGTAACGCCCTTTTTTTTTTTAAGGATATTAACATTCCGCTGTAACTTGATTTAGGGGTGTTACAAACAGCATATCACCTTCAAACAATTGGCCATAACCGAAGTAACAATTGGGCTATTAAACGTATTTGGATATAATCCAAAGAATTGGTCTGAAAAACTTGACGATGCGTTATGGGCATTCAGAACCGCCTATAAAACACCTACTGGATGCACCCCCTTTAGATTGGTTTATGGAAAAGCTTGTCACTTGCCTGTGGAGATCGAACATAAAGCATATTGGGCGCTAAAACAATGTAATATGGATCTCATAGTTGCAGCAAAGAATCGTTTCATGGAACTTAATGAATTTATGGAATTGAGAGATGGAGCGTACGAAAACACCCAGATCTACAAGGAAAAAATGAAGAAATGGCACGACTCTAGACTTCGTGGGGATAAGAACTTCAAAGTGGGAGACAATGTATTGCTATTTAACTCTAGATTTAAGATGCATCCGGGTAAGCTCAAATCAAGGTGGTACGGGTCAAATGTGGTAAAGACTGTGTATCTGTATGGAACCATAGAGATCATCGATAGAAACGGAATCAGCTTTAAAGTCAACAGACAAAGGTTAAAGAAGTACCACGATGAACATACTGATGCAGAAGATAAAGAAGTGGTGGAATTCAAAGAAGATACAACGTGAAGGAAGCTGGAAAAAAGTCTAACTTAAAGACTAGCTGAAATAAAAGTGCTTCCCGAGAGACAACCCAGATTGTTATTTATTTTTATCGAGTCTGTCTTCCCAGACATCAATACGGCGTATCCGCTCCATACCATACGGCGTATTGATTGTCTGGACGTTATCAGTCCTTTATTTTTATGCACTTTAAAAACATTATTGTCAGTTCTGTCAATACGGCGTATTCATGCACATGATACGGCGTATTCAACAGACTGACCCGTATTTAGTATTTAGTTTAGTTTAAATTAACCGTAGGTACCAAGATAGGAATGCATATTTTTTTATAATTTGCACAGGACCTCGATGCAAGTAAAGAAATCAACAATGTTGGTGGAGAATCTACGATCTGGAAATCTTGAAGTGTTGGAGTCTTGAAACTTCAAGACGGCTGTTCAACACATTCTTGCTCATAAACTCAACATGGAGAATCTACCGAGCAAAATATCAGGGGAGTTTCTCATTCTAATTCTTTTTAATTCTCGTATTTAATGTTTTATCTATACAACGAGGACGTTGTATAATTCAAGTGGGGGTGGTAATTAGAATGATATTTGTCCTATTTTTCACACTAAAATGCTTAAATTATGCTTAAATTTAAAAAAAATTCAAGCATACTTTTGTGAAATTACTTGATACATAACCTGCACACAATAACCCTTGTTAGATATTGTGAGGATTTAACCTTATCCATTTCCAAATGTTTACCCAAATTCCACAAAAATATGAGTGTGCCGGTGATGTTGTAGACTTTAGAACTTGGCTTGGTATATCTATTCGAGACCACAATAATGAGTACTATGGATTTAGATGGAGTAACTTGTTTAAATTGGTAAATTTTTAGGATTACACCCAAAAGCCTATACATCGGTTGTTTTATTTAATTAACTGCACTGGTTAGTTAAATCCTGTTAAACCATTTGTTTACTCTCATCTTAAGAGTAAGATACCCCTAGAACAACCCGTAGAGCCAATCCTTTAGGAATTACACCAACTATCTATTTCGTTACACCTTTACACCTTAGCCTACCCTGTTAGATTATGTCCATTTATCAGTTGCTAGTTGCTTAAAGTGTAAAGTATGTATTTCCCGAGTCTTGTGTCAATTTTCTATCTTTGGTACGGTTGGGAAGAAATTTGCACATTGCAAATGAGAATGTATAAAGTAGTCAAAACTCATGTATTTTTACTACCAACACAATTATTGGTACGTCCGAAGAACGAAGAATTACCGAAGGAATTATCCGGAGTTATTATGATCGTGAAGATGGTGAAATTACACCGAGTTTCGTAGTATAGTGTTAGCAAAAAAATCGAAAAAATTAGAAAAATCGCAACAAAAAAGAGAAGGAAAGTTTGGAGATAATCGCAAGAGCTTAGACCGAAGGAATTATATGAAGGATCGATTATTCGTTGATACATCTAAAAGTCAACGATGTAGAGTATTGTATAAAGTGGTAGATATCGCCACTTGTCTTGTAAAAGTTTGTAAAGTATGGGATGATTGGGAAGTTGACCGTTACGGGAACGCCAACTTAGGTTGTTGTTTTTTATCAATGATCAAGACGTTTGTAAATAGTTGTGTCTTTATCATGGTAACGGTCAGGAAAAAGTGTCTAGCAACTTATATCTTAGACCTAGTCTATTTGTTTTGTAATTTTTATTTAACAACAATTTAATTCCCTTTCCTAATCATTAACCATGGGTTTTACGCGAATGAGGATGTGTACGAGCATGCATGTCTATTCCGTCATTACGGCCATGTATGCATGTCTCAGCTGCCTTGTTGGTTTATTACTATTGGTGAAAGTTAGAAGATCCCTACCCTATATCATTCTTCATCCTAACCCTTGGTTAAACTCGAATGAGGATTGTGGATCGAAAACACTCATGTATCCTGTCGTTTGCGACCATGTGTAAGTTGCTTCAGCTGCCTGTTGGTGTAGGCCCTACTTTCCGTGTGGGAAGATTGTAGAATGATCAACCTAAGCTTTATAATAAAACCCATTTTACCTTTATAAACTTGTTACTCCTTAGCTCTAGTGGTGGAGATGTGTATCCTTGCCAAGCCTATGATAGAATACTCGTCATGATCGAGCAATTGAGCGAATTAGTTACATGTTACCACATAGATTAGTTGAGTGATTTGAGTGTTTTCATCTTCCTATTTCGTGAGGTGTTTGGTTGTGTACTTGTAATAGATCAAATAAATGCTTAAACGGAAAAATCCTTAGGGATATATTTTTATAAACTTCTAAAGGCTACTTGAGGACAAGTAGGATTCAAGTGACGGGATATTTAATGATATCATAACGTCTATTTTATAGCATCTTTTTTATCCCATGTAATTGACCCATTTTGTATAATTATTGTAAAAAATTGTTACTTAATCGTTCATATTTGAGAATTACAGTAATTATGGAGTACTTGGTGAAGATTGACTAAAAGGCACGCATTCTAGAGCTTAAACGAAGATATATTTGAAGATTATTATTCTGACAACCAATACGCCGTATCCATCAAGGAAGATAAGGCGTATCTGTGCCTGCACTTCACAAAAGACCACGAAGGAAACAAGATCAATACGCCGTATCCAGAGAGGCAATACGCGTATTAAGCTATTTGGAATAAAATATTCTGGAAGATATCAAACGTGGTCCTTACTCTAAGAAACCCCATATAGCGTATCCAAGACATTGGAAACGCCGTTATCGAACCTGACTCAGACCTTTACATAGAAAATCAAAACGAGTTGTATGTGTGCAAAATCATATTCTCGAATTTTAAACCATAAAAATCGATTTTTTTTTTTTTACTTTTTTTTTTTTTTTTTTTTTTTTTTTTAGAGGAGAAAAAGAGCAGAAGAGGTTGAGCAACGCGATTCATTCCATAGGAGACAACGTGTAATTTCTTATACTCTTGTAATTCATATAGTTTTTGCGTATCATTCGTTAACTCGGTTAGTTTACCTTGGCTAAATCATTACTTTTGTATTAATTATGACGTTTGAAGGCTAATACCTTCGGGTATTAGCCATTGTTATGAAGATCTTAATGTTTGGTTTGTTTATCTTGATTTCTTAATTTATCGTTGAATTGCTTGTTTATGTTTATCATCATACTTGTTTACGTGCTTTTGTATGCGACCTATCATTCAACTGGATCTAGTGATACGGACCAAGTAATCTAGATACCGGGATAGCTCTCCATATAGTGATTTATACATCTAGACCAATAGGATCACAATTAATGACCTATCTTCACCCTTTGATTGTGAGCTTAGTTAGGCCATAAGGTGACCTTGGTATCAACGAGTACGTTCTAATCAATTGGTAAAGACTTGGTTAGTGGACTACTAGTGTATGAATTGCCATTAAGCAGTAAGTGGGTAAAGTCTCTATGAGCTAGGGTTTAACAAGATCACCATTGCTTTAATCCCTAAGATAGATTATAATCAGCAAATAAGGATGCTTTATGCGGATGCGTTTAATTATGACAGAATTCTACGTGTCTAGGTCTTAGGAAGAAGTAACGCCTAAGTCTTAAGAATGATATGCCGCTTCGAGATAAGTAATCATTGCACTAATAAACAAACCAACGTTCTGATTGGATTAATAATGGTTATACACGTTTTCTTATTATTTGGCTAGAACAGCTCTTTTATCTTGGTTTATTTGCTCTGCGTGTTAGTTTTAGTGTCTTGAATTGGTTTTAGTCACCACCAAACCCGTGCCAGTCTCTCAGGCTGAACCCCCCCCTTATCCATTAGATTTAGGATTAACATAGGTTTAGCATAGATTAGAATAACTTAGATTAGAAAAACCAAAGTATTAATTAAATTTAAAAGTTGTCCTCCGCTTTAGTGAGCACTCCCCACTTACCACGAACCTTATGACGGGTACATTGCCTATAACGTGTTGTTTTTGGTTAGGTCGACAAAATATAATTTAAACTAAAATCATAATTTAAACACCACACACGAACACATCAACAACATCAATCTACATGTTGTTTATAAGTGTTCATCAGTCATTCTTGTTCATCAGTTCATCAGTCTTGTTGATGAATTGATGAACAACACTAACTGACTAACCGATAAACAAGACAACATCAATCTACATGTTGTTCATCAATAAAAATTGTTGTTCATCAATAGTAAGTGTTGTTTATCAATAAAAAGGTTTGTTCATCAATAAAAAGTCTTGTTCATTAGTTAGTGTTGTTCATCAGTTTATCAAATAACTAAAAATCTATTGTGTACACCAATTAGTGCATTTAAATGAACTTTTATAAGGGAAAACTTTATTAGGTATTTTATCAAACACTTTTTGTGCATTAAATATGTTTAAAACGTCATTTTTAAAATGCGATATCTCACACATATCATATCGGATTTGGATGATTCAATTTTCTATTTAAAGAATGACAAAAAATCTTCAACTTTAGTGTTTTAAGTTTTGCGTAATTCATCTTTTAAGTTAGACAAAAGTAGGCCCGGAGATGCCAAAAATTTCAAATAAAATTAATACCCACTTAAAAAATTGAAAAAAAAGTTGCGATTCATATATAAAAATTCATAAGTAATTAAAGATGATTAAATTTTGGAAATTATGGTGAAGTCAGTTTTTGGTAAAAGCTTGTCGTTTAAAAGTTATGTGTGTTTGAAGTTTGAGGGTGAAATGCAAAAACGGGTCAAATGACCAAACTACCCCTGGTCAAATGAAAAAAGAAGGTGTATGAGATGTGTTTTAATATTGACTGTTAGATGGGTTTGGATGGGGATCTAACGGATAAAAACCATTTTCTACACTTTTTAAAAATATATCGCTTTATAAGGGATCACAACTTAAAGAACCCCTAGATCGACCCTAAGTCAATCTAGTCAATCTCGATCATCGACCAAAACCCTAAGGTTTCACAAACCTTAGTTCGATCATTATTTACTAGCGATTAGGGTTTCCTAAACCCTAATCATTCCTAGTTTGACCCGAAGATCATTTAGGTTTTACCCATAATTCATACTCGCCTAACTTACGATAAGTTCATAACTTTTGTCCTACCAGTACAGTACTGGTGGATACCTGACGCAGTCCAAAAGTGGTGATCATTCCCAAAACCCTAGAAGTTCAGGAAGAAGCATTAAAATTAAGAAGATGACGATCTGTGTAACAAAGAAGTTTAAAGGAGCTTACTCTAACAGGTTTAACAAGTAAGTACTTATAAACACCATTTATGCGTGTTAGTTAGGCTATATCACTATACGAGAAGATCTGACTATATTGTTTTGGTATGCATGGATTTATTTGTATAATTTCTAGCTGTGCATGTACATAACCCATGCGGGTGACCACCAGAATCCTTTAGTTTGTTGATTATTATGATTTTATTTTACCATGGTATGTTTACGTATGGTATGTAAAACGTGTTTAAGGAATGATTTGGGATGGTTGTGTTGTTTGGTTTCCCGTGTTGAACAGTAAGGACCCGATGGTATGATTGAGATCATGAAGCTCGGGTTACCTTTTGTTGGGTAATGCTCATATCATAATAAATAATTATATGACAAGAAATATGTGAGCTATGGCTTTTTTCTCTTTTTTTTTTTTTTTTTTATAAAATTTTTTTACTTTTTTTTTTTTTTTATTTATTTTTTTCTGGGTCACATACGTCTACACGAGGTATCTCTTTATAATGTATTTATATTTGATTTAGTGTTATTATTATTTTAATTGGTTAAATATCTCACGATCGACTAACGGACGTTAATTATGTCGTTAGAATAATCAACGAACGGGCAGCTATTTAATAAGTGATGTACTTGTTAAATGGACTAGACCCAAAAACAAATACGGGAAGCACATATGTTGTATAGGAGTCTGCATAGGGGATAGTAAACAATGGAGAAAATGTTCTGCTTGTTAGTGTAATTAACCATAAGTTATATTGGGATATCGATTTAAGCATATCCCGTAACTTGGAAAACAATTAACACACAATATTCTCCCCTCTTTTCCTCTTATTTTTAGCCGTGACCTATGGTGGTTCTACCTAGGGTTTTCGGTTTAATTTATCACAAGCTGTTGGGAATTAAACTCATTAGACTTAGTACTGCCTAGTCAAAGTGTTAGTACTGCTTAAGTCATAACTGGCAGTATAAACCAGTTAGTACTGCTAGAAGAATGTTAGTACTGCTAGGTATAAGTTAGTACTGCTAGTACTAAACTTAACACTGCTGAAGGGATTTATACTGCTGATAAAGACTGAAGACTGCATGAAGATAAAGACGTGTGAAGAGGTGATAAAAGCGTGTTTTGTGATATGTATGGAATGATTCAATGTATATCCTATATAATTAGAAGATATGTTGATATCTTATAGAAGTTTAGAAGATTTGTAGTTATCCTGTAAAGGACTCCTTGGTGTATAAAAGGATATCCTAGGTTATGGTTTAGACACACATCAATCAGTCTTTCATTGTAGCTTCAAGGTTGTAAACCCTAGTACTAGACAGAGTACTTGTATTATTCATCATAATAATATTGAAGCTTTTTGGTTATAATCATTGTTCATTCATTCTACTGCATTACAGTTTTCTATTACATAGATATTCTTCTAAGTATTAAAGAGTAGATTCCGCATACTCTTTAGTATCAATAAAGTTTCTAGCATAGTTGTCTTGAATCTATTCAATACAACTAACCCTTTAACAAGGTTTGCAAGATCAAGTTGGGATCATGCTCTATTATCAGTAGATTTCGTGATTTCATGGGCTGAGGTTACTAGTTCTTGGTTGGCGTATGTTCATTCAGTAATTGTTAGTACGTTAAAGCTATAGTTTGAACTATATGTTTCTACCCTTTTGTCGTTTTCGGCTTATTTTACCCGTTAGACCTTTTTGGCTTATTTTAATCGTCTGGATTTTAGGCTCTTTTTACCTATCATGTCTTCAGTATCTATCTAAGTTCGAGATGCTAATATTTCTATCATAATGTTATGCGACTTTCAGGATCCAAACAATCGTTATCCTGTTGTAGTTAGGTTCAACAAGTTTAACTATGCGAATGTGTCAACTAACAACTATGGTTTGGATGAGATCGAAGAAGTTTAGAATAGTTGTTGTAGTTTTAGACTGTTTTTAGGCTCATCTAATGTTAAATTAATTTTTTATATGTGAATCTTTAAAAGAAAATATGTTGCATTTCGTGAAACTGTAAGTAAAGTTAAGTAATATCGATACAATGGAAGAAAAAAATAAGATGTAGTTATGTTATGTTCCGTGCGCTTTACGATATTTATTAGTTTGGTGTGTAACACGGTAGCTTATCAAGTAGCTTAGTTATGTTTACACCAGCTATTACGAGTAGTTGTGAATGGTTTTTACCAACGAGCTTATTTATTTATGTAATGTTTAATGGTTTCCCGAGATGTTAAACATAACATGTCTAATTATGTTGTGCAGAGTTTGGCCAAGAAGCTTAATGATGATGAAATTAATCTTCCCATTGTTTATGGTAACATTGCATTCTGGCTCGGAAAGAAAGCAAGTGAGTGGGTTTTTTTTTTAATTTCTTTTCTAATTAAATTGTTTTTAAAGGGGGGAAAAAATGGAACTTTAAATCTGTATGAATGTGGTATTTTTGGTATTAGGTATCAGTCTCACAGATGGAAAGTTTATGTTAGGGGATTGACTAACCAGGATTTGAGTGTGATGGTTAAAAACAAAAAAAACGGGGGGGGGCAAATGGGGTGGTTGTGTTTCAATTGATTCCAGTTTCGTACCCAATGCGGGTTGTGGAATCTCCATTTGGCTTCTCAGTCCAGTATGGGTGAATTTGAAATTTGCTAATGTGTCCAAGCGAATCTATGTACACTCAAAAATAGATAACTTTTTTTGTGCAAGTCAAGATTAGTTGAGTTAAGGTGACCTGAAGCAAATTATCTAAATAACATTTCTCAGTGGGTCAAAAAAGGTACAGAAGTTGGAAACTTATATGTTGTGAGAGATAGTTACACAAGAGATATAAGCAAACCAAAAAGCTTTTAACACACACCAAGAAAAAAGATCCACCACTTTTACATCTGAGTAAAAACACACACAAATGAAAATAGAGATATTAAGATTAATGAATAACTTGAAGATGATGAGGGCTTAAAGATGAAGTTCACTAATTTCATAGACTTTTAGGTACTGTTTTTGTAGATCCACTGTTAATTTTGGTAGATCTATTCCTAATCTTATCTATCTTTTTCGTATCAGCTCTTTATTATGCATTTCTAAAATAATAAAAAAGATGGATGACTAATTGAAGATGGGTAGATCAAAAGATGGATAACGACTTTAAGGTAATGATGTGTTTATTCTTTTAGATTTTTAAGAAACTTTTTTTGTTAGGGGTATTATAGATCGGGGTACTTCGTCTCTTTGTAATGGTTCTGTATACATTTTGTATATGAGTTTGTTTATAGTTGGTTATTTTAGTTTAGGCTTTTTGTGATTGGGTTGCTCAGAAAGTATGATTTGTGGTTTATGTTTTGTTTGTGGTGGTTTATGAAGATGTTTAAAAGTTGAAGATGACGGGGTGGAGTTGCTTGAAGTGATGAAAGGAAAAAGGTTTGGGAGGGATGTGGATGTGCGTTCGTGTTTGGGCTGATTGAAAGAGGATTGTGATGCTGAGAATATGTCAGAGAGTCAGCAAAGTGTGTTGCAAGGGGTGGAGGATTATGTTGAGAGGCTGCACGTGACTTGAGTGAAATGGCCTACCGCCGTCAAGTAATTGGTAAATGAAAACAAACATATAAATTTGGAGGTGGTGATGTGGTATTTGTAGTTTTAATATTGAAATGTCAACACTAGAAATAGATCCTAACTTTGTTTAGCTCTCCAACTTTGTGTTTCTATGCTATCAATAGCAAGGATGTTTATAATTCAGGCCAGCCAAGTAAATTCATATCATCAGTTAGTCATTATTGGTCTTTGGGTGAAACAAAGTAAGCATCTGGTGCATGTATATTGAATCAAGAACAAGATTATTAGAAACTTTATTTATAATTTATGGCTTATATTAGGGAAATCATACCTGCTTCCGGAAGCAGGCAACTTGCCTGCTTTCCTTTGAAAAAAGGAAGCACCGGATCCTAAACTAACGCAAAAGGGGGGGTTTTCAGCCTGAGAGGCTGGCACGAGTTTTGGTTTAATCTAAACTAAATGAGACAAGGAACACACACAAGCAAATAAACAAACGATAAAGAAGCGGTCAAGCACTAATGTAAGGAAAATGTATTAACCATGTTTAATTTAATAGAATGTAGGAATTTGTTTATGTGTGCAATGATTGTATTACTTCGTTGGTGTTATATCATTCCCAAGCTTAGGTGGGACTTCTCCCTAAACTCTAGGTTTGTTTTTCAATTAATCCTGTCACAATTAACCAAACCCGCATAAAGCTCACACCGTTGATTATAATCTATCTAGGAGACAACATTGCTGAATATCAAGACCTAGCTTATCGAGGCATTACCCACTTATGTCCAATTGTTATCTATATGCTGGTAGTCCACGGTACGAACACTTACCCATGGAAAAAATTGTTATGTGTAGTCCTAAGTCACCACTTAGTCTACATATTCACTTAACCAATGGAAGAACATGGGCATAAATTTGTAGTCCTATTAATCCAGAATCACATAGATAAGTTGTATGTTATATTTATCCCATACTCTAATCTACGCAAGTAATCCTAGATCCAGATGAATGACAAATAAAACATAATCGAGACATAAATAGATATGAAGTAATAAACATAATCAATATGCAACGATTAGGTAAACAATCAACATAAACAAACCAAACATTAAGTTATCATAAACATGGCTAATACCATAGGTATTAGCCTATAGTCATTGTAACAATACACAATATCATAGACGAAAGATTAATATAAACAAAACGTTATGCTAACTGAACGCTTATAGCAGAGCATAGAGATTACAAGAGTTTTCCTATTGATTCGAGGCACTTGCAGGACCTTCTTGGCTTCTAAAATCGTATGTAGATCATACTTGGTGGTTAAAGTCTTCTAATTGAAAACTGGATTTTAGGTTTTCTATTTGTAGGCTCTAAAAATAGGTCGATCCGATACGGCGTATTGGGGTAACTTGGTGGGCTCCACGATTATTTTATTCTAGAATATTCATAACCCGCCACTGAATACAAGTATAGGGGATTCTGGATACGGCGTATTGGATGGAAATCATGTTTCTTCAGAATGTTGACCAGAGTATCTTATATGGCGTATCTGCTGATGTTGATACGACGTATTCTTCAAAGTCAGGCAATGGTCTTGAGTTCGTCAAAGTCTTAGGATGCGGCGTATTCTTCTAGAATGATACGGCGTATTGTTGTCAGAATTAGTAGACTTCTCAAATCTCTTCGTTTATGCTCCAAAACACGTTATTTTCACTATTTTTCGCCAATTGCTCGATAATAACTAAGATTCATACAAATAAGTGATTAAGTATCAAATCTTATATAAAACAATATAAAACGAGCAATATAAATCGGATAAATGATGCTAATAGTGTGACGTTATTTGATGTCATCACCTACCTTACTTTTCTGTGGCAAGTATTCGTGCTATGTTGTGATGAAAACCCACGATTCATTTTTCAATCTTTAAGCTTGTTTGAGAGAGATTGAACCTGTTCATTTGCATCTTGTATTATTTCTTCCTCATTTTTTTGTGTTCATTGTTAACCGGGGTAAAACCAGGGGTATTTCGGTTCTGCACTACTTGCCTTATTATGTTGGCCATTCAAAAAATCATAAATATTAAAAGGATCTTCGGATTGGTGTTCTCACCTCTCTTGTTTTGCTGTGATTGACTGGTCTTCACTGAACGAGTCATTGGACATGCGGTGAATCTAGATTCCGAGACTCTATCAAACATCACTTACCTCATTGATTTCGTTTTTATCAGCTTTATTCTCAGCAACATCATCTTGGGATTCCTCATCAGAGGAAAGATCATCTTGCATGTCTTCTTGAAAATTTGGAACCTAAGCGTACAATTCCTTAGCATGAATCTAGAATACTTTACCTTGTACTATGATTTTCCGCCTTTCATTGATAATCTCATCTATCTTCATTTTTAAACACAAATGCTTACATGACAAAGATTTTGAATCCGAGTCTTTCCACTCCACAAACTCCCCTCACAATGATGCAATCTTTCGAAAAGAGTCAGGAGTCCATGCTTTGATAGGGAGACCCTCAATCGATACCCAAACAATCCTTTCGTCACATACAACTGAGTTAGTCACTTGTTTCATAGTAGTGAACCAAGAGCCAACACCAATATGATTAAGAAATTTTTCTTTAGATGCAATAGAATCCAACTCTAAGAGAACCCACATCTCTCCAAGATATGAAAGCTTGACATTTTGAAAACCTTCTTTAGAAAGAATGATAGGTAGGTTAGAAATAGCAGAAACATCTTTTACCTTTCCAATGAGGGAAATGTCAAAATCGTGCTCCTTAATACAAGATTCATCAAGAACCAAGGCTAGCTTAGAGTTATCTGATTGGTTTCCATCTTTAAGAACAGAAACATAAGAGGTTTTTGAAGTCTCCATATTTGTCCCTTTTGGAATAGAAGTATTGGGTTTTTGTAGCCTTTCAAACCTCACAAAATTCGCATGTAAATGATATCGCCCAATCCAAATCGTACATAGGTTCTCCACCAAACGTTGTAAGTTAATGACATTAATAAAACGAACAAAGGCGAAGCGCTTACCTGATCTAGACCTCTTAAATGGAATGAAAACATCAACGACCGTACCATAGAATGTGTATTCTGATTTGAATCAAAATAATAGGATGTGGACAAACATTTAATTTGAGACGGAAAGTAAACTTTTTATCTTTTTTTGGGTATTTCATAAAATCATCCTTTTTAATAGAAATATATATAATACTACACATGGTATTAATACTAGTATGAGTAACTAGTTATAATCCCCGTGCACGCACGGGGTTTCTTCTAAATTTTTGAATAATGTATTTTTATCTATTAAAAAAACTAATAGTTTAATTTTATATCTCCAATTCTGGTCATGACTGTTCACAATACATGAAAATGTTAGGGATGAAGCAAATATTGCCAAAAGGTTCAATTGAATGATCAAGATTGTAGAAATATGCTTGTAAAATGGCGATGCACATATAATCTTAAGTAAAGATGTGTCTTCATCAATTAACCACCAACTCAGAGTTCTAAATATCATTTATCTTAATGTGATTCTTGTTTTCAAATCAAAGACATGTACTTCTAGCCAATCCAATATAGCAACAATCATTAGATAAGTCACAATAAATTAAGCTATCACCGTGACGCGCACATTCGTCGACGATACCTATACTATACTTAAAACACAAAGCTACTATCATAACTGTGTCAAGTCACTTACTATGAAAATTTTCATCCACACCATGGCTAGGATCTGCAATTTGCCATTACGCACATGGAATTTTGGCATAAAGATCATCCAATGTTGTAACCAATGCTCTCTTATTACTTCTGATTCTATTTACTGAAGATTGCCTAACGATTTTCTGTGAAATTTAAGAATTTACAGATAATTAGATAAATATAATAGAGGTTACTATGAAACTGACGACCAAACAGAAAATTAGATAAACCTTGAATTACTTTAAAATGTTAAGAGCAATTAAGGATGCAAGTTGGGCATCCTCTTACAGAAGGTGGATTGCGGATGGGTGAACCACCATCTACCAATCTTAATAATTCATTCTCACCTTTCATTTTTTGCTTAATCTAATCACAACATCGCACAAGAGATTAACACAAGGACACACCTGCCAACCTGTTTTTGAGGTATTTCTTACCACCCCGACAGACACACACCCCATCTTGAAACAATACTTAACAGGCTACATTTCATCTCTTCTGGTCAACAGACTTAGGCGATGACATAGCTATCTTAGATGGAGTGGAAAAATACTTCCTACTCTTAAGACTTACACAATTGTTTTAGTAACGAATCAATGAAATCAGTACAATTAATGGTTGATATATATGGCTGCAATCAAGATAAAATACATACGGTGCTGGGAATCACCATCATCTTTACTACTATATTTTTTTCATAAACATTTACGAAACCCTTTTCTAGTAACGTCATTCCTCATTGCTACTGCTAACTTCGAGAGCAGCCAACCACACTTATTAGACAACATGAACTAATTTATCTATGCCTATTAGCATACCATATCTCATATTAATTTGGTTCACTCCCAAAATATTAACATTAAGACCTTATCATCTATATCACCATTATTTATCATCAACACAACTACATGCAATTTTGACTTTGACGTCATCGCTTTTTAGGTTATGTAGAATCCATATTATACCAAGGCTAGGCCCCATCGATTTCCCAAATAGTTACTTAATTATGTACAACATGGAGTTGAACAAAATATCATCATCAAGCTTACACATATAAACTAACCACATGAAACTTTAAATGTGTTTCTCGGCATAACAAAATGGCATGTTAGAGAGTGGAAGAAAGGAACCACAAAATATCATCATCAAGCTTACACATATAAACTAACCACATGAAACTTTAAACTTTAAAGTAATAATAGTATCTCTTGGAACTCCCTTTTGAGGTACCCGTACCATCAATGATGTTGAATGCAACATTTCATTAGTGTATATATTTTGATACCTGTTAGAGAGTGGTAGAAAGAAAAATCCAATAAGGCCAATCAAAGACTTGTAACCCACACCGAAATAGCTTCAGCTTCATCAACCTCCAAAAGTTCAACTCATGAGGTTGTATTACTGCAAACACATGCGGTTATAGGTTTCAAAATAGAACTGACCAAACCTATAAGCAAATTCAATCATATTGCTTAGAAACTTAATTAATAATAATAATAAAGTGTGGTATAATAATTGTTTTTGTTGCAGCTAGTTCGAAACTAATCACTTGACCCATCATATCAACATTCAAAAGAATAAGAAGCATTATACATCATGCGAGAGTCACTATGTTGCATGATCTTTTTAACACTTCATGATTTAATTTTCTTCCCATCCATTAAACCAGTGGAATTAAAATCAAACAAAGTTTTGGTGTTTGCTAAGTTCAATGCTTGGAAGGTAACAAAGCATTAATCCAAGCTAAACAAATAGATACGAACCAAACATAAAGAACCCAATTTTTAAGTATATTATATATAAAAGTTAAATCTTTTATATGAATGAATCAATCTAAAAGGTGAACCGCACAACAATAACATTATTTGAATATTTAGAGATAATTTATGTAATCCTTATATAATCAAAAAAATTATAACACTTGTACAACTCATTTTCAAAACTTCAAACATTAAATACAAATCTAAATACCAGCTAATTATCTGGTACTATAACATAGGGTATCATGTTATAGAATAAGAATCGTAGAAATAACTATCTAAACCACATAGATAATTTTTATTACAGTTATTATTTTATGTATGTGATTATTGACCAACATGACTTCCTTTAATATGTGGGTAAAGTTTCATTCTACCCACATGACTCGTTAACTTAAAAAATACAGCCTAAAATCCCTTAATAGCTCATTATAAGCAAACAGGACATGCTTCAAATAAACAACAATTGCAGAGTGTGTGACAACGTACCTTAGCCTTACTTTCAGTATTCTCAAGCAAATCCAAAATGAACTTTGCTGACTTGCAGGTCATCGACCTTGACCATTGGAATGGCTATTCTTAGGCGGAGTAGTACCCCCTGCACCTCTAAAGAAACGGGTATAAGGAATTGCTTATCGACCAAAACATCTTCCAAATACCTCTCACCTTCCTGAGAGCATAGGCGGTTTCCCTAAACACACAATATAATACAATTATACATATAAAGTAGGGTAAAATCCATAAATGCTTAATGTACTTTCGATAAGAACTCATTCTACATACTTTACTTTTTTTATGGTTATTCTTCTTACTAAACTTTGTATTTTTTTCATAATACATAGCTTTAATAGTTTGTTAAGGGTATCTTAGTCATTTCTCACATCTTCATCTTCTACCTCCCAACACCCTAATTTTCGGCCAAATTACTTACGTTTATAATTGAATTTGACTAAAATTTTCCTACAGGTTATTTCTTTTTCGAGTATAATGCTTTTCATACATAAATAAGCAAATCCAAACGCTATTTCCGAAATTACTTACGGTATTTTTTTAGCAGCTTAGTACTTTAGTTTTGTATCACGAGAAAACAAACAACCCCCAAGAATACTAATTAAGTCGCAAAGGAGTGAAATATGCCCAACGATATTTACAAAATTGCAGCAAACCCATTTGCCCAATAACTGAATAAAAATAAACGAAACCATCCGGAACAGTTGTTTAATGATAAACTGCATTCCTAACTTTTTTTCACTTTACAACATAGAATTTCCGGCGATGAAAGCATGTCGGATTTCTTCATTTTTTTCACTTTACAACATATAATTTGGCCGGAAATTATGGTGTTGGGAGGTAGAAGATGAAGATGTGAGAAATGACTAAGATACCCTTAACAAACTATTAAAGCTATGTATTATGAACATAAAAATACAAAGTTTAGTAAGAAGAATAACTAAAAAAAGTAGAGTATGTAGAATGAGTTCTTATCGAATAGTACATTAAGCACTTTATGGATTACCCTTTAACGTCTAAAAACATCAAATAAAATAAAAACTAAATGCCTTTAAAACACAAATAAAGTGGATGTGATCATATCAGATACATTAAATAAATAAAGTTTCAAGTGATTCAACAAAATTAATGTACTGTTTGTACAATATATGCTTTCTGTTAGTAAAGCAATTACAACATTTATCTATTCTTATCATGATCTACACCATATACATACAAAGCTCATTGCACCATCGTGGCAGGCCATAAGCATCGCACCCCATATAGACACCCATAATACATGCATACACTTGTAGTTGTGTGCATCAGGTTGAAATCTATTGAAGCGGATAATTGGACCAATATGAACTTGTCTAGTACAAATTTTCAAGTTGGTTTGTTTCCTGGAGAGTGAACCAAATAGTTATTTGGGTTCGTCAAGATCTCAAATGACGCCTTTTGAAGTGTGGGATCTAATTTGACCCATTTGGTTCCAGTTTCAAGCCTGGCCAAATTGAGACCGATTATTAAAAAAAATCAGACCCGGTATCAAAAAATATAGAGGATAGCATTGAATTAAACTGATAAAAACGTGTCGGGTTTGATCCGATCTTAGTTTAAAATTTTAGGGTTTGTTAGCAGGATGAGTTTTGTACGCCTTATAGACACATATTGAAACTACAACTAATGAAGTCTATAGCGTACATCGTAATTGGACTTTGATCTTTGTTAGAGTAGTTGTTAACGTTAAATTATATTGCACTTGGTTGACATTTCAGATTGACGATTGTTTGGTTGTATAGGAGACTTAAGTTTAGTAAATTTGTAATTTATGAATAAAACAATTGTTCAAGAATGTAACTTATGAAATTTAAAAGCAATGGGTCTTTTTTGTTGGTCAAGATTTTCATATGATATCATAAAATGTGCATCACCTAGTTACCTGTGTATATAAGATTTTGAAGGTTAAAGTATGTCGTGTCATCAATGCTACATGCAACGTTGGTGTGTCAAACACATATTTTGCATCATTTAGTTCAGACCTGGGAATCACATTCCAATATTATAGTAAATAATGCAGTTTTACATTTCTTAAAGTAGCGGCATGATGACGGGTCAAAATGAGCCGCTTTTCGACCTGATCTTTTTAACACCATTTTTTAAAATTTTGACATCATGTAGCTATATGTATATCAGTACATGCATTAAACTACTGTAACAATATTGATTCATTAATCATATTTAATACGTCCATGTAGGTAGAAATCACGGAACACGCAAAAATATTTATGAGTCGGACTAACCTGAACAAGTTATAACCCCTTAACCAACCATTAGGCCATAGTGCCATCTCTAAGTGATTAAAATCATAAAAACACTGAACTATGAATCTTCTGATATCCTATGCTTTCTTGTGCGTTACACGTGATCTTAGCTAGTTTGTAGTAAACTATCACCATTTTCCGAGAATTGCAATTTTTGTAATTATGCAACTATAGTTTCAAAGACTCTTTTGGGTTGTTAAAAAGTGGTTCAACAACATCAGCAAAATGATGAGGTTGACCAAAAAATCATGCTTTCACCAACACAACCTGCTACATCGCATTTCTAGGTTGCACCATGTTTTATTATTTGGTCGAGACAATATATGAGCTGATTTTAGCGGTTGAACGTGATGGAGGCTTCAGCGAGGACCGATCCAGGGTTATTATGGTCAAAGTAAGCAACTATTAAAGTAGTCATATCCTCTCGGTAATGGTCAGTATTACCATCTCTCTCTTCCTAAACAATCCAAAACATATCCTAACATATTTAAAACATGCACTTAAAACACAATTATATCGAAACTACATGTTATTATATGTAAAATGACTCTATTAGTAAAAAGAAAAGGCATAGCGTAAACAAACGTTAGTGAAGTCTCAACATTTATCAAAATGCTTGCATATTGAACCTAGCTCGCTGGTTCAATACAATTAGGTTTCTTATGTGATCATCGCAACTTAACATAGCAGATCACATACAAACTCAATCTCTTGCATCGGTTTAATTACAGTTCATTATCTAATTATGATAATTCGATATGCATAATAATTTTCTTTAACACATATCCAAACACCCCCTAATAAGAAAAACAATAAAGAGCTAAATTCTTATAAATAAAAAATTACGACGACATAAATATATGAGTAATTACATAAACACAACTCGTAATTGACATGAAAGACATAAGAACACCGTGATATATCAAAATTTACATACAAATAGAATATCAAAAAGATAATGAGTGATTTACCTGATCAAGGGCAGAAGATCCAAGACATGACCTTAGTGCATTGCTTTGCAAGTTCCTTGTAAATTGAACGGCCTTTCTTAAAATATGGTGCAAATCTTTATCTAGATTTATGTGTGAACGCAACGGATCCGATAGATCTTTAGATACAATCTGTCAAAAGACCACAGAATGATGCAAATTTATATAACTTGATCTTAAACATCATAAACCAAAAGTAGAGTCAAGTATATGTGTTTATACTTCATAAGTTTTACCAAATCATAATAATAGTGGAAGCCAAATGTAGCTGCAAAAGAGGTGTGCCGCACCAAGACCTTATGTGCAAGGACCCCAAACTAACGTCGCCATGATCCATGCACGCAAGTAAGAACCAAGCCAACCCGCAGCAACACCCAACGCTACTCCAGTACACATTAACGCTCGATTCTCAGATGCAACTGCCCATTGATCCATGCCCAATTCCTCCAAAAGCTTGACAATAAACCAAATCACATCACATTTAACAAACCCAAATTAAAAATAAGAAAAAACCAAACATCATCATGAAAACCAAAACTCACCGAATAAATAACATAGCACCCTCGAAGCAACGAGAAAAACTTGACACACGTGAACTCCTTACCTCGGCACCATTCTGAAATCATTAGCCCATCAATAATAGTTTAATTAACAGCACAACAACAAACCGATATTCAAATCGAATTAACAATAAGCACATCGAATTAATAGATTAACAATAAGCACATCAAATTAACAGATCAAGTCAATCAATTAACTTTAAAAAACAACAAATCGAATTAGGGTATCAATTAGGTTTTTCAAATTGAAGAAGTAAAATTGATAGACGGAGAGAAAAATCGTACCATTGTAATTGAAAAAATTAATTTAGAGATGGATCCTAAAATTAATTTAGAGATGGATCGTTTGTAGGGACGTGGTGATGGTGTGTTTTGTGGGTGTCGTATGATTTATTATGGTGTGTTAGAATGATTTTCTTACTTGTCATTGGACACCCCCTATCCTTGCAAAAAATATGCCCGTTTTTTCTGAAGTTTTTTGTTTTTGTCTTGACACTTATATCTTTTGTGATGTTTTTCTTCCTGCTAATATACAAAAACGAATTTATAAACGCTTATGCCAAATATAGAAATATTTAGATATTTTAATTAAACCAATTTAAAATACGTAGATAATAATTAAGAGAATGTTTCCTAATAAAGAAATAATATTTTTTCAGAAATATGAAAATCCCTACTTTGCGTTTTCCTTTACTAGGTAAAAGACTAGTCTTTCGCAAAGAATGAGTCATGCGATATATCTTTGTGGGTATGTATGTGCAAAATTTTTGTAGATTATCTGAGAATTTTATCAAAACGAGTTGGGGCTATGTACCGGACCCAGTTATCGCACGACTTTGATTGTACGATGAAAAAAAATTGTTGTTTCTGCTAAACATGTCTACTTATGTATCTAATGATTTGATTGATTGACTTGAAAAAAATTATTGGTTGGAGTTTATAAAGAAAAAATACATAATACATTTTTCAAATGACTTATGAATTAAGCATGTATTTAGTCTTGTGTATTATGCCTAGTTCGCATTACTCACTTGTACGATAATCAATATCTCACACTTAATACGACGAAAGTTGAGTGTCTCCGGCGTTAGATAAAGAAAGGGTTATTCTAACTTGTGCCTCATAGGCACATGATAAAGAGCATTAAATGTTACAAGAATCTTAGTGCTGACATTTTAGATTGTGACATGTGGGACTGTGGGACATGATGCTAAAGAATAATGGGGACCAGTTAGTGGTTGCTAGCTTTTAGGACTGTGACACGCAGACTGTTAAGATTGGATTGGATGGTTTAAGAATCTTAGGGGGCGTTTGGTTCGCTGTAATTCATTGTAATTGTAATCTGAATTACATTCCAATCGTGTTTGGTTGGCAGGGTAGAAGGAATTGTAATTCAGATTACATTACAATGATTGTTTGGTTTGCGCTGTAATTGTAATTGAGTCGTTTCAATTAAATCAAGTGAGGAAATTCAGATTACATAGGAAGTTTGATGGAAAGTTTTCAATTACTTTGTAATTCAGAATTTTTTGTGATTTAAAACATCAGTATTTATTATTATTATTATTTCTATAACATTACTTTATTAGAAAAATAAGGTATTTACAAAAAGTTAGTGGAGAGTCGAGATACTATCTGAGCCTCTACTCTTTTAGTTATAGCAAAACTAATCCTATTAAAAATATGAACAGCTATACGTGCCCCAATGTCTTGAGTCACAGAGAACTTTCGGATCCGCTTCAATATATCCACTGCATCCTTCTTTTTTATTATTATTGTTGTTGTTATTAAAATTAAAATTATTATTATTATATAAATATTAAAAATAATAATAATATTATTTATTATCATTATTATTATTATTATTATTTACTTCATATGTCCTAAAATTATTGTCCCCTATTGATTTTTTAAGTTTTTTTCATTCAACTTTGACCTTAAATATTTTTGTTTGTATTATAACATACTTAATGAAAAATATATGAATTGATTGGTTTTTAAATGTATTTTCATCAAGTATTATATAACATAAACAAAAATATTTAAGGTCAAAGTTGAAAGAAAAAGACGTAAAAAGTCAATAGGGGACAATAATTTTGGGACGAACGGAGTATTATTTTATTAGGAGTACCAATTATTATTATTATTATTATTATTATTTTATTTTATTATCATTATTATTATTTTTCTTATAAAAAATATTATTTTTATAATTAATTTATTTATTATTGTATTAAGTTTTTAAGTTTTATAAAAAAAATGGATTACATTACGCTGCGAGTCAACCAAATACATCACAGATTTCATCAGCTGCAATTACAACACATTCTATTTTCTCTGAATTACAATTACATTAAATTACAATTTCAAAAAGATTACAATTCTTTAATAAACATTTTCTGAACCAAACGCCCTCTTATTTTTTCGAGAAGGTTAGCATCATCAGTTCAGGCTTCTTTATGTTAGGACCTCTCGCCATATATTAGTGCTGAGTAGTTACGAGATCCGATCGGTTCAACTATCTTAAGGTTATGCCACTACGTTGAAATTACAACTTACAAAATCATCACTAATCACGTTGAGATGGTAATTTTGGTTTTAAGTGAATGTCATTTCGATTATTCTTTCATTACCGAGTAAATGTTTCGAAACTACTTTATATCTCACTCGAGATCAGACTAGGCACAACAGGGGGTGTCGACGAAGTTGGTCGGGCAATCCCGACGCATCTCCCTATTGATGCTGGTCCTTTGGCAACGTGTCCCTCAACGACTACAAGCACAAGTTGGATTCAAATGCGACCAACTGGTGAAGAGTGTTTGTGTGCGTAAGTTGGTTCAAATGCGGACCCACTGTGAAGAGTGTTGGGCGTTAGGGTGTTTTTTAATATTTTTTGGGGTATATTTTTCAAGGTGGTTATCAGTCTCCTTATTACACAAAGTTGTCAATCTTAAGGGAGTTGATGTGACGAAAAATTGTCGTCTTCTGGGATTCTGATTGTGGGTAGCCTCGTGACATTAGTGTACAAATACAAAAAAATATGCCACTATGCTGATGTTTATTTCGTAAGTACATATCGGGAAAGAAAACGACGAACATCTATGTTTCTAAAACCTCTTGTTGTGCCATATCTAATATAACCAAGTATTCTCGATGTAACCTTGTTTTAAACAAGACACAACTATACAAACTTTGCACGAAGGATTTACGTCAACCA
Organism: Tanacetum coccineum; assembly: GCA_026074375.1. Lineage (NCBI taxonomy): Eukaryota > Viridiplantae > Streptophyta > Magnoliopsida > Asterales > Asteraceae > Tanacetum > Tanacetum coccineum. Next base: position 57,372 of record BQNB010005719.1, on the reverse strand, counting down.
ACCATGAAGCTGAGATGATGCTCAAAATTCTTTTTTATTGGATACAATTTCTGAGTCTGAATGACACAATTTCAGTTAAAACCATGTTATATATTTTTCCCACCCATAACACAATCCTTAAAGAAATAACTTCCGGCATACATTTTATACGTTGCAGAGGATGTAAAAAAGTGCTGCAAAATCTGCACTAGAAACTCCATCATGGTGATACATAGAAGCTGCTGCATAGAAAATGAAAAGGTAATCCGAAATGAAACCCAAACTAAATCCTTCAATAAATCTTAACATGAAACACAATGACCAAAACAAATGTTTGCGCAGGTACTCCAAAAGAAACCTTCTTTCATCTGTTCCATGGTTAGTATCGGTCATAACGCCTGCAATAAGTTCAGAAAAATCTTAATAACTACCATGTATGATGATGGTTGATTACTCCTCAAAGATTATGACATAAAGTTATATTAAATAGTCAGAATCAGTTAATAAAATATCGAAATTGAACCTTGGTCGATCATAATCCCGGGCACGTTCCCTTGACCGTGAACGTGATCTGTGTCGACTCCTTGAGTCACGATCATAGCGGTCATAGCCACGACTACGATCATTGTGCCTATCACCACGATCTCTGCTCCTGCGATCGTTATCCCTTAGACGGTCACGGTCACGGCTACTCGCACGGTCCCGATCTCTGCTACCTTCACGCTCAACATCCCTGCTTCGTTCTTTTGATCTAACCAAATTTTCAACAGTTCTCCTTAACATAAGAATCTCAACCATTGGCACTAGAGGTGGCTTATTTGTTATACATGTACTCAACAAAAGGGTCGATTCCAGAATAATAATGATCTCTAAGGGTCAAATAATAAAAACTTTAAAAGTCGCAGGTCAACAAAACGATCAAAATTTTACAAACATGTGATGTTCTCTTAATTATTTTGTTTATAACATAGAATAAAATATATGTGAAGTAATAATTTGAAAAACTAATATCGATAAAAAACTGGACACAAACACGCCAGTTTAGACCCGTATGGAAATCATTGCCTTATTTAATCTGAAAACCTAACCACCCGTCCTTCCACTTTTTGCCGCCTGAATTCTAGTTCAAAATTTTGAAGATGCGTTCACCAAGGAAGAAAAGAAAAGAAAACATACACTTCTGTCTTCTTCGGGGCCTTCCTGTTATTGTTTCTCTCTTCCTGAATAACTATGACAAGAGTTACACATAAGTGGAAGACAAAGTTCGCCAATATATTAGCAAAAATCTTGAATAACTAAATGGACAAATAACACTCAGGTGCATAAAAGTGAACAATAAAAGAGTAAATTAATATATATATTACCATAAGATCAGCTAACTTCTCACGAATCTGCATATATCCCAGATGGAGTTTTCCTCCAAAATGATCCGCTAAGCGACGGTCACTGAGAGACACGTTAAACGAGAATAACAACATAAAATGTTGAATTAAACAAATATACACGTGACCAGCATAATTAATATAGATATATCATAAAATTCTCCAACAATTGTTTAGCTAATTGTAGGGATGATCAACAAATATAGTGCAGAAATATAAAAAACGCACATTCTTTAGCTGCAAAAGTTTATCCCTCGTAAAACTGGGCCCAAAAGCCTGCTGGTAACAAGGAGGTATAATTGCCAGGTCAAATACTGAAGTGCTTTAAACCCGAAATACTAGTTCTTGGCCATCCTTTGTATAACTATTTCAATAAACTATTCACCATATAAAAATTAGAAGTTTACCTGTCATAAACACTTAGAAAAGCTCCGCAAATATCACAAACACGTAACTTCTGATCAGTCTGAAAAAGCAAATCAGGATGCATTAGCCAAAAGAGCTCTTTAAAACGGGTTTTTTTTAAGTAAAGAGCTTTTTCATCAGTGAAAAGCTGCAAATTTCTTGAAACCATTACTATGACATAAAGAACTTACAACTCGCACATCCGCAGCAGTATACTTAGCGGAGTCTGTAGGAGGTTCCACACGAGGAGGCGGCAAATGAATTGAAAGCTGCAAAAAAAATACAGTAAAATGTCTAGACATAGAAAACCATTCAGCTGAAATGTACTAGAAAAAGAAAACAAGGCAAAACCACTATAAGCTTTTGAAAGATACTTTTGGCATAATAAAATGTTTAGCGACCCCGTTTTTTATTAAATAAAACTTTGCGACCAAATTGCAACAAAGTAATGCCATGTAGATGTGAAATGACGTGACGCTGGTGTAGTACATAGGTGGAACCATTTGACATTAATCTTGATAAAACACTAGAAAGTAGACCAGGGTCTTCAAAAGTATCTAATCCCTTTGCTTGTCAAGCATATTTGGAATATTGCCTCAAAAAAGGATTCTTTATGGATCAAGTGGATTAATATTATGAAGTTAAAGAATAGAAGTTTTTGGGAAATTCAATGTGAGAATAATGACAGTTGGGGCTGGAAAAACCTTTTGAACCTGAGATACCTTGTAAGGGAGAATATTGTGCATCAAATTGGTAATGGAGACGGTATTTCAATGTGGTTTGATAATTGGTCTGCTATAGGTCCTCTATGCAATATTATTACCTATAGAGACCTTTATGATGCAAGGCTGAATGCTTCAGTTTCTGTTGTTCTTAATAACAGGTGGAATTGGCCAGAGAATTGGAATGAAATGTTCCCCCAAATTACTAGTATGGCTAATCCTCAAGGGGTGTTCACGGGGCGGTTCGGTTCGGTTAGTTGGGAGATTTAACTATCCGTCGCCCGCGACGTGATAGTTTATAAAATATCCCAACGAACCGAACCGAACCCGCCCCGTGACACCCCTGAGGATTATGCCATACTAGTAATTTGGGGGGACATTTCATTCCAATTCTCTGGCCAATTCCACCTGTTATTAAGAACCAAATCTCTAACAGAAACTGAAGCATTCAGCCTTGCATCATAAAGGTCTCTATAGGTAATAATATTGCATAGAGGACCTATAGCAGACCAATTATCAAACCACATTGAAATACTGTCTCCATTACCAATTTGATGCACAATATTCTCCCTTACAAGGTATCCGGTTTCAAAGGTTAGTCCACCCCCCCAACTGTCAATATTCTCACATTGACTTTCCAAAAACTTTCTATTCTTTAAACTTCTAATATTAATCCACTTGATCCATAAAGAATCCTTTTTTGAGGCAATATTCCAAATATGCTTGACAAGCAAAGGGATTAGATACTTTTGAAGACCCTGGTCTACTTTCTAGTGTTTTATCAAGATTAATGTCAAATGGTTTCCCTAAGTACTACCACCAGCGTCCACGTATTTCACATCTACATGGAATACTTTGTTGCAATTTGGTCGCAAAGTTTTATTTAATAAAAAACGGGGTCGCTAAACATTTTATTATGCCAAAAGTATCTTTCAAAAGCTTATAGTGGTTTTGCCTTGTTTTCTTTTTCTAGTACATTTCAGCTGAATGTTTTCTTATGTTGACATTTTACTGTATTTTTTTTGCAGCTTTCAATTCATTTGCCGCCTCCTCGTGTGGAACCTCCTACAGACTCCGCTAAGATATGCTCGCGGTGTGCGATAAGTTGTAAGTCCTTATGTCATAGTAATGGTTTCAAGAAATTTGCAGCTTTTCACTGATGAAAAAGCTCTTTACTTAAAAAAAACCCGTTTTAAAGAGCTCTTTTGGCTAATGCATCCTGATTTGCTTTTTCAGACTGATCAGAAGTTACGTGTTTGTGATATTTGCGGAGCTTGTTCTAAGTGTTTATGACAGGTAAACTTCTAATTTTTATATGGTGACTAGTTTATTCGCAATACGTTAACTAAGGTTTGGCTAAGAACTAGTATTTCGGGTTTAAAGCACTTCAGTATTTGACCTGGCAATTATACCTCCTTGTTACCAGCAGGCTTTTGGGCCCAGTTTTACGAGGGATAAACTTTTGCAGCTAAAGAATGTGCGTTTTTTATATTTTTGCACTATATTTGTTGATCATCCCTACAATTAGCTAAACAATTGTTGGAGAATTTTATGATATATCTATATTAATTATGCTGGTCCGGGTGATATTTGTGTAATTCAACATTTTATGTTGTTATTCTCGTTTAACGTGTCTCTCAGTGACCGTCGCTTAGCGGATCATTTTGGAGGAAAACTCCATCTGGGATATATGCAGATTCGTGAGAAGTTAGCTGATCTTATGGTTAATATTATATAATATATATATATTAATTTCTCTTTTATTGTTCACTTTTATGCACCTGAGTGTTATTTGTCATTTGTTTTCAAGATTTTTGCTATATATTGGCGAGACTTTGTCTTCCGAAGCACCACTTATGTGTAATTCTCTTGTCATTATGTTTCAGGAAGAGAGAAGCAATAAAAGGAAGGCCCCAGAAGAAGACAGAAGGTATGTTTCTTTTCTTTGTCGTTCCTTTGGTGAACGCATCTGCAAAATTTGGAACTAGAATACAGGTGGCAAGAAGGGAAGGACGGGTGGGTTAGGTTTCAGATTAAAATAGGCAATGATTTCCATACGGGTCAAAACTGGCGTGTTTGTGTCCAGTTTTTTATCGATTATTAGTTTGTCAAATTTATTACTTCACTATATTTAATCTATTTATAAACAAAATAATTTAAGAGAACATCAACATGTTTGGTAAAATTTGATCGGTTTGTTTTGACTGCGGCCTTTTTAAGTTTTTTTTTAATATAATTTGACCCTGTTAGAGATAAATTATGTATTCTGGATCGACCCATTTGTGAGTACATGTATAAAAATAAGCCACCTCTAGTGCCAATGGTTAGATTCTTATGTTAAGGAGAACTGTTGAAAATTTGGTTAGATCAAAAGAACGAAGCAGGGATGTTGAGCGTGAAGGTAGCAGAGATCGGGACCGTGCGAGTAGCCGTGACCGTGACCGTCTAAGGGATAACGATCGCAGGAGCAGAGATCGTGGTGATAGGCACAATGAATCGTTAGTCGTGGCTATGACGCTAATGATCGGACTCATGGAGGTCGACACAGATCACGTTCTACGGTCAATGGGACGTCCGGCTTATGATCGACCAAGGTTCAATTTCGATATTTTATTAACTGATTCTGGACTATTTAAATTAACTTTTATGTCATAATCATTGAGGTGTAATCATCCTCATAATACATGGTGTTATTAAGATTTTCTGAATCTTATTGCAGGCGTTATGGATCGTACTACATGGAACGATGAAGAAGGTTTCTTTTGGGAAGTTACCTGCGCAAACATTAGTTTTTTGTCAGTTGTTTGTCTATTCACTTTCTTTGAGGATTAAGTTGTTCATGTTTAATATTATTGATGGATTTAGTTGGGTTTCATTTCGGGATTACCTTTTCATTTTCTAGCGCAGCAGCTCTATGTATCACCATGATGGGAGTTTCTAGTGCAGGATTTGCAGCACTTTTTATATCCTCTGTAACGTATAAAATGTATGCTGAAGTTATTTCTTTGATGGATTGTGGTTATGTGGTGAAAATATTATAACATGTTTTAGACTGAAATTGTGTCATGTTTCAGACTCAGAAATTGTATCAATAAAAAAGAATTTTGAGCATCATGTCTCAGCTTCATGGTTGGTTGAGCTAAAAGCATTGTCCTGCCAAAGGTTTGTATAGTCGTGTCTTGTTTAAAACAAGGTTACATCGAGAATACTTGGTTATATTAGATATGGCACAACAAGAGGTTTTAGAAACATAGATGTTCGTCGTTTTCTTTCCCGATATGTACTTATGCAATAAACATAAGCATAGTGGCATATTTTTTTGTATTTGTACACTAAAGTCACGAGGCTACCCACAATAAGAATCCCAGAAGACCGACAATTTTTTCGTCACATCAACTCCCTTAGTTGACAACTTTGTGTAATAAGGATGACTGATAACACACCTGAAAAAATATACCCAAAAAAAAATATTAAAAAACACCCTAACGCACACAAACACTCTTCACCAGTTGGTCGCATTTGAATCCAACTACGCACACAAACACTCTTCACCAGTGGTCGCATTTGAATCCAATTGTGGCTTGTAGTCGTTTGAGGGACACTGTTGCCATAGGACCAGCATCATAGGGAGATTGCGTCGGATTGCCGACCAACTTCGTCGACACCCCTGTTGTGCTAGTCTGATCTCGAGTGAGATATAAAGTAGTTTCGAAACATTTATCTGTAATGAAAGAATAAATCGAAAATGAATTCACTTAAAACAAAATTACCATCTCGTCGTGATTAGTGTGATTTTGTAAGTTGGTAATTTCAAACGTCGTAGTGGCATAACCTTTAAGATAAGTTGAACGATCGGATCTCGTAACACTACTCAGCACTAATATTGGCGGATAGGTCCTAACATAAAGAAGCCTGAACTTGATGCTAAACCTTATCGAAAAATAATGAGGCGTTTGGTTCAAGAAAGTTTATTAAGAATTGTATCTTTTTGAAATTGTAATTTATTGTCAATTGTAATTCAGAAAATAATGTGTTTTGAACTTGCAGCTGATGACATTGTGATGTATTTGGTTTGACTCGCAGCGTAATGTATCCATTTTTTTTATAAAACTAAAAATTTAATACAAGATAAATAAATAATTATAAAAAATAATATTTTTTATAAGAAAAAATATTATAATGATAAATAAAATAAAATAATAATAATAATAATAATAATAATTGATACTCCTAATAAAATAATACTCCATTCGTCCCAAAATTATTGTCCCCTATTGACTTTTTACGTCTTTTTCTTTTCCAACTTTGACCTTAAATATTTTTGTTTATGTTATATAATACTTGATGAAAATACATTTAAAAACCAATCAATTCATATATTTTTCATTAAGTATGTTATAATACAAACAAAAATATTTAAGGTCAAAGTTTATTGAATTGAAGAAAAACTTAAAAAAATCAATAGGGGACAATAATTTTAGGACGGATGAAGTAAATAATAATAATAACAATAATAATAATAATAAAGATTATTATTATTATCTTAATATTTATATAATAATAATAATTTTTATTTTAATAACAACAATAATAATAATAAAAAAGAAGGATGCAGTGGATATATTGAAGCGGATCCGAAAGTTCTCTGTGACTCAAGACATTGGGGCACGTGTTGTTGTTATTTTTATTACGGATTAATTTGCTATAACTAAAAGAGTAGAGGCTTAGATAGTATCTCGACTCCCCACTAACTTTTGGTAAATACCTTATTTTTCTAATAAAGTAATGTTATAGAAATAATAATAATAATAAATACTGACGTTTTAAATTACAAAAATTCTGAATTACAACGTAATTGAAAACTTTCCATCAAACTTCCTATATAATCTGAATTTCCTCACTTGATTTAATTGAAATGACTCAATTACAATTACAGCGCAAACCAAACAGTCATTGTAATGTAATCTGAATTACAATTCCTTCTACCCTGCCAACCAAACACGATTGGAATGTAATTCAAATTACAATTACAATGAATTACAGCGAACCAAACGCCCCCTAAGATTCTTAAACCATCCAATCCAATCTCACAGTCTGCGTGTCACAGTCCTAAAAGCTAGCAACCACTAACTGGTCCCCATTATTCTTTAGCATCATGTCCCACAGTCCCACATGTCACAATCTAAAATGTCAGCACTAAGATTCTTGTAACATTTAATGCTCTTTATCATGTGCCTATGAGGCACAAGTTAGAATAACCCTTTCTTTTATACTAAAGACGGAGACACTCATCTTTCTCGTATTATGTGTGAGATATTGATTTATCGTACAAGTGAGTAATGCGACTTAGGCATAAAACACAAGACTAAATACATGCTTAATTCATAAGTCATTTGACAAATGTATTATGTATTTTTTTCTTTATAAACTCCAACCAATAATTTTTTTCAAGTCAATCAATCAAATCATTAAATACATAAGTAGACATGTTTAATAGAAACAACAATTTTTTTTCATCGTACAATCAAAGTCGTGCGATAACTGGGTCCGGTACATAGCCCCAACTCGTTTTGATAAAATTCTCAGATAATCTACAAAAATTTCGCACATACATACCCACAAAGATATCTCGCATGACTCATTCTTTGCGAAAGACTAATCTTATCCTAGTAAAGGATAAACGAAAGTAAGGATTTTCATTATTTCTGAAAAAATATTATTTTCTTTATTAGGAACATTCTCTTATTATTATTCTATCGTATTTTAAATTGGTTTAATTAAAATATCTAAATATTTCTATATTTGGCATAAGTGTTTATAAATTCGTTTTTGTATATTTAGGGAAGAAAAACATCACAAAAAGATATAAGTGTCAAAAACAAAAACAAAAAAACTTCAGAAAAACAGGAATAATTTTGCAAGGATGGAGGTGTCCAATGACAAGTAAGAAAATTAGAAACACCATAATAAATCATACGATCATCACCACGTCCCTACAAACGATCCATCTCTAAATTAATTTTAGGATCCATCTCTAAATTAATTTTTCAATTACAATGGTACGATTTTTCTTTCCATTGATCAATTTTACTTCTTCAATTTGAAAAACATAATTGATACCCTAATTCGATTTGTTGTTTTTTAAAGTTAATTGATTGACTTGATCTGTTAATTTGATGTGCTTATTGTTAATCTATTAATTCGATGTGCTTATTGTTAATTCGATTTGAATATCGGTTTGTTGTTGTGCTGTTAATTAAACTATTATTGATGGGCTAATGATTTCAGAATGGTGCCGAGGTAAGGAGTTCAGGTGTGTCAAGGTTTTTCTCGTTGGCTTCTGAGGGTGCTTATGTTATTTATTCGGTGAGTTTTGGTTTTCATGATGATGTTTGGTTTTTTCTAATTTTTAATTTGGGTTTGTTAAATGTGATGTGATTTGGTTTATTGTCAAGCTTTTGGAGGAATTGGGCATGGATCAATGGGCAGTTGCATCTGAGAATCGAGCGTTAATGTGTACTGGAGTAGCGTTGGGTGTTGCTACGAGGTATGCTTGGTTCTTACTTGCGTATGGCGGAGTTAGTTTGGGGTCCTTGCTCATTATAGGTCTTGGTGTCGGCAACACCTCTTTTGCAGCTACCTTTGGCTTCACTGTTATTATGATTGGTTTAAAACTTATGAAGTATAAACACATATACTTGACTCTACTTTTGGTTTATGATGTTTAAGATCAAGTTATATAAATTTGCATCATTCTGTGGTCTTTTGACAGATTGTATCTAAAGATCTATCGGATCCGTTGCGTTCACACATAAATCTAGATAAAGATGCAACACCATAATATTTTAGAAAGGCCGTTCAATTTTACAAGGAACTTGCAAAGCATATGCAGCTAAGGTCATGTCTTGGATCTTTCTGCCCTTGATCAGGTAAATCACTCATTATCTTTTTGATATTCTATTTGTATGTAAATTTTGATATATCACGGTGTTCTTATGTCTTTCATGTCAATTACGAGTTGTGTTTATGTAATTACTCATATTTTTATGTCAGTTCGTAAATTCTTTATTTATAAAAATTTAGCTCTTTATTGTTTTCTTTTTAGGGGTGTTTGGATATGTGTTAAAGAAAATTATTATGCATATCGAATTATCATAATTAGATAATGAACTGTAATTAAACCGATGCAAGAGATTGAGTTTGTATGTGATCTGCTATGTTAAGTTGCGATGATCACATAAGAAACCTAAATTGTATGAACCGCTATAGGTCAATCTGCCTAAGCATCTTTGATAATGTCGAGGCTTCAATAACGTTGTTTACGACTATGCCTTTCTTATTTACTAATAGAGTCATTTTACATATAATAACATGTAGTTTCGATATAATTGTGTTTTAAGTGCATGTTTTAAATATGTTAGGATATGTTTTGGATTGTTTAGGAAGAGAGAGATGGTAATACTGACCATTACCGAGAGGATATGACTACTTTAATAGTTGCTTACTTCTGACCATATTAACCTGGATCGGTCCTAGCTTGAAGCCCTCCCTCCGTTTCAACGCTAAAATCAGCTCATATATTGTCTCGACCAAATAATAAAACATGGTGCAACCTAGAAATGCGATGTAGCAGGTTGTGTTGGTGAAAGCATGATTTTTTGGTCAACCTCATCATTTTGCTGATGTTGTTGAACCACTTTTTAACAACCCAAAAGAGTCTTTGAAACTATAGTTGCATAATTACACAAATTGTAATTCTCGGAAAATGGTGATAGTTTACTACAAACTAGCTAAGATCACGGGTAAGCCAAGGAAAGCTTTAGGATATCAGAAGATCATAGTTTCAGTGTTTTTTTTTGATTTTAATACTTCCTTTAGAGATGGCACTATGGCCTAATGGTTGGTTAAGGGGTTTATAAACTGGTTCAGTAGTACGAGACCTCATAATATTTTTGCGTGTTCCGTGATTTCTACTACTATGCTTATTAAATATGATTAACTGAATCATATGTTACAGTAGTTTAATGCTGTATGAATACATCTATAGCTTCATGATGTCAAAAATTTTAAAAAATGGTGTTAAAAAAGAAAAGTCGAAAGCGGCTCATTTTGACCGTCATCATGCCGCTACTTTAAGGAAATGTAAAAAACTGCATTATTTACTATAATACTTGGAATGTGTTCCAGGTCTGAACTTAAATGATTTGCAAAATATGTGTTTGACACACCAACGTTGCATGTAGCATTGATGACACGACATACTTTAACCTTCAAAATCTTATATACACAGGTAACTAGGTGATGCACATTTTATGATATCATATGAAAATTTTGACCAACAAAAAAGACCCATTGCTTTTAAATTTCATAAGTTACATTCTTGAACAATTGTTTTATTCATAAATTACAAATTTACTAAACTTAAGTCTCATAAACAACCAAACAATCGTCAATCTGAAATGTCCAACCAAGTGCAATATAAATTTAACGTTACAACTACTCATAACAATGATCATAGTCATATTACGATGTACACTATAGACTTCATCAGTTGGTAGTTTCAATCTGTGTCTACAAGGGCGTACAAAACTCAGTCCTGGCTAACAAACCCGTAAAATTTAAACTAAGATCGGATCAAACCCGACACGTTTTTATCAGTTTAATTCAATGCTATGCTCTAGATTTTTTGATACCGGGGTCAGATTTTTTTAATAATTCGGTTTCTCACTTTCGGCCAGGCTTGAAACTGGAACCAAATGGGTCAAATTAGATCCCACACTTCAAAAGGCGTCATTTGAGATCTTGACGAACCCAAATAACTATTTGGTTCACTCTCCAGGAAACAAACCAACTTGAAAATCTGTACTAGACAAGTTCATATTGGTCCAATTATCCGCTTCAATAGATTTCAACCTGATGCACACAACTACAAGTGTATGCATGTATTATGGGTGTCTATATGGGGTGCGATGCTTATGGCCTGCCACGATGGTGCAATGAGCTTTGTATGTATATGGTGTAGATCATGATAAGAATAGATAAATGTTGTAATTGCTTTACTAACAGAAAACATATATTGTACAAACAGTACATTAATTTTGTTGAATCACTTGAAACTTTATTTATTTAATGTATCTGATATGATCACATCCACTTTATTTGTGTTTTAAAGGCATTTAGTTTTTATTTTATTTGATGTTTTTATACTTTATAGGGTAAAGTCCATAAATGCTTAATGTACTTTCGATAAGAACTCATTCTACATACTCTACTTTTTTAATGGTTATTCTTCTTACTAAACTTTGTATTTTTTTTCATAATACATAGCTTTAATAGTTTGTTAAGGGTATCTTAGTCATTTTGCACATCTTCATCTTCTACATCTAACACTATAATTTCCGGCCAAATTATATGTTGTAAAGTGAAAAAAATGAAGAAATCCGACATGCTTTCATCGCCGGAAATTCTATGTTGTAAAGTGAAAAAAAGTTAGGAATGCAGTTTATCATTAAACAACTGTTCCGGATGGTTTCGTTTATTTTTATTCAGTTATTGGGCAAACGGGTTTGCTGCAATTTTGTAAATATCGTTGGGCATATTTCACTCCTTTGCGACTTAATAAGTATTCTTGGGGGTTGTTTGTTTTCTCGTGATACAAAACTAAAGTACTAAGTTGCTAAAAAAAATACCGTAAGTAATTCCGGAAATAACGTTTGGATTTGCTTATTTATGTATGAAAAGCATTATACTCGAAAAAGAAATAACCTGTAGGAAAATTTTAGTCAAATTCAATTATAAAACGTAAGTAATTTGGCCGAAAATTAGGGTGTTGGGAGGTAGAAGATGAAGATGTGAGAAATGACTAAGATACCCTTAACAAACTATTAAAGCTATGTATTATGAAAAAAATACAAAGTTTAGTAAGAAGAATAACCATAAAAAAAGTAGAGTATGTAGAATGAGTTCTTATCGAAAGTAATAAGCCATTTATGGACCTTTACCTACTTTATATGTATAATTGTATTATATTGTGTGTTTAGGGAAACCGCCTATGCTCTCAGGAAGGTGAGAGGTATTTGGAAGATGTTTTGGTCGATAAGCAATTCCTTATACCCGTTTCTTTAGAGGTGCAGGGGGTATATCGCCTAAGAATAGCAATTCAATGTCAGGTCGGAGGACCTGCAGTCAAGCAAGTTCACTTTGGATTTGCTTGAGAATACTGAAAGTAAGGCTAAGGTACGTTGTCACACACTCTGCAATTGTTGTTTATTTGAAGCATGTCCTGTTTGCTTATAATGAGCTATTTAGGGATTTTAGGCTGTATTTTTTAAGTTAACGAGTCATGTGGGTAGAATGAAACTTTACCCACATATTAAAGGAAGTCATGTTGGTCAATAATCACATACATAAAATAATAACTGTAATAAAAATTATCTATGTGGTTTAGATAGTTATTTCTACGATTCTTATTCTATATCCTTGATACCCTATGTTATAGTACCAGATAATTAGCTGGTATTTAGATTTGTATTTAATGTTTGAAGTTTTGAAAATGAGTTGTACAAGTGTTATAATTTTTTTGATTATATAAGGATTACATAAATTATCTCTAAATATTCAAATAATGTTATTGTTGTGCGGTTCACCTTTTAGATTGATTCATTCATATAAAAGATTTAACTTTTATATATAATATACTTAAAAATTGGGTTCTTTATGTTTGGTTTCGTATCTATTTGTTAGCTTTTAGATTTAATGCGTTTGTTAACCTTGCCAAGCATTGAACTTAGCAAACACCAAAACTTTGTTTGATTTTAATTCCACTGGTTTAATGGATGGGAAGAAAATTAAATCATGAAGTGTTAAAAAGATCATGCAACATAGTGACTCTCGCATGATGTATAATGCTTCTTATTCTTTTGAATGTTGATATGATGGGTCAAGTGATTAGTTTCGAACTAGCTGCACCAACAACTAATTATTATACCACACTTTATTATTATTATTAATTAAGTTTCTAAGCAATATGATTGAATTTGCTTATAGGTTTGGTCAGTTCTATTTTGAAACCTATAACCGCATGTGTTTGCAGTAATACAACCTCATGAGTTGAACTTTTGGAGGTTGATGAAGCTGAAGCTATTTCGGTGTGGTGTTCAAGTCTGTTGATTGCGTATTGGTTTTTTTTCTACCACTCTCTAACAGGTATCAAAATATATACACTAATGAAATGTTGCATTCAACATCATTGATGGTACGGGTACCTCAAAAGGGGAGTTAGAGTTCCAGGAGATACTATCATTACTTTAAAGTTTAAAGTTTCATGTGGTTAGTTTATATGTGTAAGCTTGATGATGATATTTTGTGGTTCCTTTCTTCCACTCTCTAAAACACTTCCATTTTGGTTATGCGAGAACCACAAAGTTTCCATGTGTTGTGGTTAGTTATATGGTGTAAGCTTGATGTGATATTTTGTTTCAACTCCATGTTGTACATATTATGTAATATTTGGGAAATCAATGGGCCTAGCCTTGGTAAAATATGGATTTTAATAACCTAAAAGCGATGACGTCAAAGTTAAATTGCATGTAGTTGTGTTGATGATAAATAATGGTGATATAGATGATAAGGTCTTAATGTTAATATTTGTGGGGAGTAGAAACCAAAATTAATATGGATAGGTTGCTAATTATGAAAGATAATTTAGTTCATGTTGTCTAATAAGTGTGGTTGGCTGCTCTCGAAGTTAGCAGTAGCAATGAGGAATGACGTTACTAGAAAAGGGTTCCGTAAATGTTTATGAAAAAAATATAGTAGTAAAGATGATGGTGATTCCCAGCACCGTATGTATTTTATCTTGATTGCAGCCATATATATCAACCATTAATTGTACTGATTTCATTGATTCGTTACTAAAACAATTGTGTAAGTCTTAAGAGTAGGAAGTATTTTTCCACTCCATCTAAGATAGCTATGTCATCGCCTAAGTCTGTTGACCGAATGAGATGAAATGTTTAGCCTGTTAAGTATTGTTTTCAAGAAGGGGTGTGGGTCAGCTGCGGTGGTATAGAAATACCTCAAAAACACGTTAGCAGAGTGTGTCTTGTGTAATCTCTTGTAGCGATGTTGTGATTAGATTTAAGCAAAAATGAAAGGCGAGGAATGAATTATTAAGATTGGGTAGATTGGTGTTGGTTCACCATCGCAATCCACCTTCTGTTAAGGGGATATGCCCAACTTGCTTCCTTAATTTGCTCTTAACATTTTAAGTAATTCAAGGTTTATCTAATTTTTTGTTTGGTCGTCAGTTCATAGTAACCTCTATTATATTTATCTAATTATCTGTAAATTCTTAAATTTCATAGAAAATCGTGAGGCAATCTTCAGTAAATAGAATCAGAAGTAATAAGAGAGCATTGGTTACAACATTGGATGATCTTTATGCCAAAATTCCATGTGCGTAATGGCAAATTGCAGATCCTAGCCATGGTGTGGATGAAAATTTTCATATTAAGTGGACTTGGACCACAGTTATGATAGTAGCTTTGTGTTTTAAGTATAGTATAGGTATCGTCGACGAATGTGCGCGTCACGGTGATGGCTTAATTTGATTGTGACTTATCTAATGATTGTTGCTATATTGGATTGGCTAGAAGTACATGTCTTTGATTTGAAAACAGGAATCACATTAAGATAAATGATATTTGGAACTCTGAGTTGGTGGTTAATTGATGAAGACACATCTTTACTTAAGATTATATGTGCATCGTCATTTTACAAGCACATTTCTACAACCTTGATCATTCAATTGAACCTTTTGGCAATATTTGCTTCATCCCTAACACTTTCATGTATTGTGAACAGTCATGACCGAAATTGGAGATACAAAATTAAACTATTTTTTTATAGATAAAAATACATTATTCAAAAATTTAGAAGAAAACCCGTGCGTGCCTCGGGGATTATAATAGTTACTCATACTAGTATTAATTACATGTGTAGTATTATTATATATTTCTATTAAAAGGTGATTTTATGAAATACCCAAAAAAAGATAAAAAGTTTACTTTCCTTCTCAAATTAAATGTTTGTCCACATCTATTATTTTGATTCAAATCAGAATACACATCCTATGGTACGGTCGTTGATGTTTTCATTCCATTTAAGAGGTCTAGAGCAGGTAAACGCTTCGCCTTTGTTCGTTTTATTAAGTCTTAATCTTACAAGTTTGGTTGGAAGACCTATTGTACGATTTGGATTGGGCGATATCATTTACATTGCGAATTTTGTGAGGTTTGAAAGGCTACAAAAACCCAATACTTCTATTCCAAAAGGGACAAATATGGAGACTTCAAAAACCTCTTATGTTTCTGTTCTTAAAGATGGAAACCAATCAGATAACTCTAAGCTAGCCTTGGTTCTTGATGAATCTTGTATTAAGGAGCACGATTTTGACATTTCCCTCATTGGAAAGGTAAAAGATGTTTCTGCTATTTCTAACCTACCTATCATTCTTTCTAAATAAGGTTTTCAAAATGTCAAGCTTTCATATCTTGAAGAGATGTGGAGTTCCTTAGCGTTGGATTCTATTGATCTAAAGAAAATTTCTTAATCATTTGGGGTAGGCTCTTGTTCACTACTATGAAACAAGTGACTAACTCAGTTGTATGTGACGAAAGGATTGTTTGGGTATCGATTGAGGGTCTCCCTATCAAAGCATGGACTCCTGACTCTTTTCGAAAGATTGCATCATTGTGAGGGGAGTTTGTGGAGTGGAAAGACTCGGATTCAAAATCTTTGTCATGTAAGCATTTGTGTTTAAAAATGAAGATAGATGAGATTATCAATGAAAGGCGGAAAATCATAGTACAAGGTAAAGTATTCTAGATTCATGCTAAGGAATTGTACGCTTAGGTTCCAAATTTTCAAGAAGACATGCAAGATGATCTTTCCTCTGATGATGAATCCCAAGATGATGTTGCTGAGAATAAAGCTGATAAAAACAAAATCAATGAGGTAAGTGATGTTGATAGAGTCTCGGAATCTAGTTTCACGCATGTCAATGATCTCGTTCATGAAGACATCAATCACAGCAAAACAAGAGAGGTGAGAACACAATCCGAAGATCCTTTTAATATTTATGATTTTTTGAATGGCCAACACAATAAGGCAAGTAGTGCAGAACCGAAATACCCCTGGTTTTACCCCAGTTAACAATGAACACAAAAAAATGAGGAAGAAATAATACAAGATGCAAATGAACAGGTTCAATCTCTCTCAAACAAGCTTAAAGATTAAAAAATGAATCGTGGGTTTTCATCACAACATAGCACGAATACTTGCCACAGAAAAGTAAGGTAGGTGATGACATCAAATAACGTCACACTATTAGCATCATTTATCCGATTTATATTGCTCGTTTTATATTGTTTTATATAAGATTTGATACTTAATCACTTATTTGTATGAATCTTAGTTATTATTGAGCAATTGGCGAAAAATAGTGAAAATAACGTGTTTTGGAGCATAAACGAAGAGATTTGAGAAGTCTACTAATTCTGACACCAATACGCCGTATCATTCTAGAAGAATACGCCGCATCCTAAGACTTTGACGAACTCAAGACCATTGCCTGACTTTGAAGAATACGTCGTATCAACATCAGCAGATACGCCATATAAGATACTCTGGTCAACATTCTGAAGAAACACATTTACAGCCAATACGCCGTATCCAGAAGCCCCTATACGTCGTATTCAGTGGCGGGTTATGAATATTCTAGAATAAAATAATCGTGGAGCCCACCAAGTTACCCCAATACGCCGTATCAAATCGACCTGTTTTTAGAGCCTATAAATAGAAAACATAAAATTCAGTTTTCAATAGGCATTAGAAGACTTTAACCACCAAGTATGATCTATAGACGATTTTAGAAGCCAAGAAGGTCCTGCAAGTGCCTTAATTCAATAGGAAAATACTCTTGTTGTAATCTATTATACTCTCGATATAAGCGTTCAGTTAGCATAACGTTTTGTTTAGTTTAAATCGTTCGTCTATGATACTATGTATTGTTACAATGACTATAGGCTAATACCTATAGGTATTAGCCATGTTTATGATAATTTAATGTTTGGTTTTGTTTATATTGATTGTTTACCTTTTCGTTGCATGTTGATTATGTTTATCACTTCATATCTGTTTATGTTTTATTTATCATTCAACTGGATCTAGGATTACAGATAAAGCGATATAACTTGATTGTTATTTGGGCGTAGACTAGAGTCTGGGATAAATAGACTACGTACAGCTTATCTTGTGGACTCTGGATTCAAGACTACAAATTTATGCCACTGTTTCTTCCCTTGGTTAAGTGAATAGGTAGAGTGGTAGACTAAGTGGTGACTTAGGATTACACATAATGTTTTGTTTCCTTGGGTAAGTGCTCGGACCGTGGACTACCAACATATAGATGACAATTGGACATAAGTGTGTAAAGCCTCGATGAGCTAGGTTTTGATATTCTCCAATGTTGTCTCCTAGATAGATTGTAATCAACGGTGTGAGCTTTATGCGGGTTTGGTTAACTGTGACATGATTAACTGAAAAACAAACCTAGAGTTTAAGGAGAAAGTCCACACCTAAGGCGTAGGAATGATATACACCAACGAGTAATACATCATTGCAACAACTCATAAGCAATTCTACATTTTATTAGATTTAACTAGCTAATTACGTTTTCCTTACATTAGTGGCTTGGACCGATTTCTTTATCGTTTGTTTATTTGCTTGTGTGTGTTAATTGTCTTATTAGTTTAGATTAAACCAAAACTCGTGCCAGTCTCTCAGGCTGAAAACCCCCCTTTGCGTTAGTTTAGGATCTGGTGCTTCCTTTTTTCAAAGGAAAGCAGGCAAGTTGCCTGCTTCCGGAAGCAGGTATGATTTCCCTAATATAAGCCATAAATTATAAATAAAGTTTCTAATAATCTTGTTCTTGATTCAATATACATGCACCAGATGCTTACTTTGTTTCACCCAAAGACCAATAATGACTAACTGATGATATGAATTACTTGGCTGGCCTGAATTATAAACATCCTTGCTATTGATAGCATAGAAACACAAAGTTGGAGAGCTAAACAAAGTTAGGATCTATTTTGAGTGTTGACATTTTAATATTAAAAACTACAAATACCACATCACCACCTCAAAATTTATATGTTTGTTTTCATTTACCAATTACTTGACGGCGGTAGGCCATTTCACTCAGTCATGTACAGCCTTCTCAAATAATCCTCACCCTTTGCACACACTTTGCTTGGACTCTCGACCATATTTCAGCATCACAATCCTCTTTCAATCAGCCCAAACACGAACGCACATCTACATCCCTCCCAAACCTTTTTCCTTTCATCACTTTAAGCAACTCCACCCCGTTATCTTCAACTTTTTTTAAACATCTTAATAAAACCCACCACAAACAAAACATAAACCCAAAATCCTACTTTAGGAGCAACCCCAATCACAAAAAGCCTAAACTAAAATAACCAACTATAAACAAACTCATATACAAAATGTATACAGAACCATTACAAAGAGACGAAGTACCCCGATCTATAATACCCCTAAAAAAAGTTTCTTAAAAACTAAAAGAATAAACACATTCTTACCTAAAAGTCGTTAACATCTTTTGTATCATACACATCTTCAATTAGTCATCCATCTTTTTTATTATTTAGAAATGCATAATAAAGAGCTGATACAAAAAAGATGGATAAGATTAGGAATAGATCTACCAAAATTAACAGTGGATCTACAAAAACAGTACCTAAAAGTCTATGAAATTAGTGAACTTCATCTTTAAGCCCTCATCATCTTCAAGTTATTCATTAATCTTAATATCTTCATTTTCATTTGTGTGTGTTTTTACTCAGATGTAAAAGTGGTGGATCTTTTTTCTTGGTGTGTGTCAAAAGCTTTTGGTTTTTGCTTATATCTCTTGTGTAACTACTCTCACTACTAATGTTTCAACTTCTGAACTTTTTTGGGACCACTGAGAAATGTTATTTAGATAATTTGCTTCAGGTCACCTTAACTCAACTAATCTTGACTTGCACAAAAAAAGTTATCTATTTTGAGTGTTACTTAATTCGCTTGACACATGTAGCAATTTCAAATTCACCCAAACTGGACTGTGATAGCTCAAATGGAGATTCCACAACCCGCATTGGGTTACTGAAACTGGAATGCAATTGAAACACAACTCGTTTAACCATTACACTCAAATCCTGGTTAGTCGATCCCCTGACATAAATTGTCCATCTGTAAGACTGATACCTAATACCAAAAATACCACATCATAAGATATAAAGTTTCCATTTTTTCTAACAATTATTAGAAAAAAATTAAAAAAAAAACCCACTCACTTGCTTTCTTTCCGAGCCAGAATGCAATGTTACCATAAACAATGGGAAGATTAATTTCATCATCATTAAGCTTCTTGGCCAAACTACTTGTTTGCACAACTTAATTTGTACAGTTATGTTTAACATCTCGAGAAACCATTAAACATTACATAAATAACTAAGATCGTTGGTAAAAACCATTCACAACTACTCGTAATAGCTGATGTAAACATAACTAAGCTTACTTGATATAAGCCACTGGTTACCACCAACAAACTAATAATACCGTTAAAGCGCGAAGCAACATAAATAACTGCATCTTATTTTTTCTTCCATTGTATCGCATTTACTTAACTTTTATACTTAGTTCGCCGAAATGCAATATTATCTTTTAAGATTCACATATAAAAAATTAATTTAACATTAGATGAGCCTAAAAAACAGTCTAAAACTACAACAAGTACTCTAAACTTCTTCGATCTCATCCAAACCATAGTTGTTAGTTGACACATTCGCATAGTTAAACTTGTTGAACCTAACTACAACCGGATAATCATTGTTTGGATCCTACAAGTCGCATAACATTATGATAGAAATATTATCATCTTGAACTTAGATAGATACTGAAGACATGATAGGTAAAAAGAGCCTAAAAAATCCCAGATGATTAAAATAAGCCAAAACGGTCTAACGGGTAAAATAAGCGAAAAAAGACAAAGGGCTAGAAAAACATATTAGTATCAACTTTAGCTTTTAACATACTCACAATTTCTGAATGAAATAATTCGCGCCAACAAGGAACTAAGTAAACTCAGCCCATGAAAATCGAGAAATTACTGATAATAAAACATGAACTCAACTTGATCTTGCAAACCTTGTTTAAAGGGTTATTGTATTGAATAGATTCAAGACCAACTATGCTAGAAAAACTTTATTGATACTGAAGAGTATGCGGAATCTACTCTTAATACTTAGCAGGAATTATCTATGTAATAGAAATATGTAATGACAGTAGAATGAATGAACAATGATTATTACCAAAAAAGCTTCAATATTATTATGAGAATATACTTGTACTTGTCTGAGTAGTAGGGTTTACAACCTTGAATGCTACAATGAAGACTGTTGATTGTGTTCTAAACCATAACCTAGGATCTCCTTTTATACACCAAGGAGTCCTTTACAAGATAACTACAAATCTTCTAAACTTCTATAAGATATCATCATATCTTTTAATTATATAGGATATACATTGAATCATTCCATACATATCACAAAATACGCTTTTATCAACTCTTCACTCGTTTTTATCTCTCATGCAGTCTTCAGTCTTTATCAGTAGTATAAATCCCTTCAACAGTGTTAAGTTCAGTACTAGCAATACTACTTATACTAGCGAGTACTAAACATTCTTCTAGCTAGTACTAATGGTTTATTACTGCCAGTTATGACTTAAGCTTAGTACTTAACACTTGACTAGGCAGTACTAAGTCTAATGAGTTTAATTCCCAACAGCTTGTGATAAATTAAACCGAAAACCCTAGGTAGAACCACCATAGGTCACAGCTAAAAATAAGAGGAAAATAGCGGAGAATATTGTGTGTTAATTGTTTTCCAAGTTACGGGATATGCTTAAATCGATATCCCAATATAACTTATGGTTAATTACACTTAACCATCAAAACAATTCTCCATTGTTTACTAGTCCCCTATGGTCGACTCCTATACAACATATGTGCTTCCCGTATTTGTTTTTGGGTCTAGTCCATTTAACAAGTACATCACTTATTAAATAGCTGCCCGTTCGTTGATTATTCTAACGACATAATTAACGTCCGTTAGTCGATCGTGAGATATTTAACCAATGTAAATAATATAATACTATAATCATATAAATACATTATAAGTTTGATACCTGGTCGTATAATCGATGTGACCCATAGTGTCACATATTTTCTTGTCATATAATTATTTATTATGATATGAGCATTACCCAACAAAAGTGTTACTCGAGCTTCATGATCTCAATCATACCATCGGGTCCTTTACTGTTCAACACGGGAAACCAAACAACACAACCATCCCAAATCATTCCTTAAACACATTTTACATACCATACGTAAACATACCATGGTAAAATAAAATCATAATAATCAACAAACTAAAGGGTTCTGGTGGTCACCCGCATGAGTTATGTATATGCACAGCTAGAAATTATACAAATAAATCCATGCATACCAAAAACCTTCTGTAAGGATCTTTGTTTAGTGATATCGGCCCTAACTAACTGCATAAAGGGTGTTTATAAGTACTTCTAGTTAAAACCTGCTAGCGTAAGCTCTTTAAACTTCTTTGTTAACAGAACGTCATCTCTCAATTTTAATGCTTTTCTGAACTTCAGGGTTTGGGGATGATACCACTTTTGGACTAGTCAGGTAATCCCCTGTATTGTACTGGTATTAGGACAAAAGTTATGACCTTATCGCAAGTTTTAGGGAGTATGAATTATGGGTTGAAAAACCCTAAATGTCTTCGGGTGATCAAACTAGGAATGATTAGGGTTTTGGAAACACTATTCGCTAGTAAAATAATGATCGAACTAAGTTTGTGAACCTTAGGGTTTGTGGTCGATTGATCGAGATCGACTAGATTGACCTTAGGGCAATCTAGGTTCTTAAGTTTGTGATCGCTTATTAAAGCGATCTATTTTAAAAGTCGTAGAAAATGGTTTTATCCGTAGATCCCCATCCAAACCCATCCAACATTCAATATTAAAACACATCTCATACACTTCCTTTTTTCATTTGACCAGGGGTAGTTTGGTCATTTGACCCGTTTTTGCATTTCACCCTCAAACTTCAAACGCACATAACTTTTAAACGACAAGCTTTTACCAAAAACTGACTTCACCATAATTCCCAAAATTTAATCATCTTTAATTACTTATGAATTTTTATATATGAATCGCAACTTTTTTTTTTCAATTTTTTAAGTGGGTATTGATTTTCTTTGAAATTTTTGGTATCTTCGGCCCTAATTTTGTCTAACTTAAAGGTTGAATTAAGCAAAACTTAAAACACAAAAGTTGTAGTTTTTTGGCTATTCTTTATTCGGAAATTTGAATTCACTCAATCCGATATGATATACGTGAGATATCGCATTTTTGAAAATGACGTTTTTAAACATGATTTAATGCACAAAAAAGTGTTGATTAAAAATACCTAATAAAGTTTTCCTTATAAAAGTTCATTTAAATGCATAAATTGGTGTAACAATCGTTTTTTAGTTTATTTTTAGTGATTTGGATAAACTGGTGAACAACACTAACTAATGAACAAGACTTTTTATTGATGAACAAACCTTTTTATTGATAAACAACACTTACTATTGATGAACAACAATTTTTATTGATGAACAACATGTAGATTGATGTTGTCTTGTTTATCGGTTAGTCACTTAGTGTTGTTCATCAATTCATCAACAAGACTGATGACTGATGAACAAGAATGACTGATGAACACTTATAAACAACATGTAGATTGATGTTGTTGATGTGTCGTTGTGTGGTGTTAAATTATGATTTAAGTTTTAAATTTATATTTTTCCGACTTAACCAAAAACAACACTTTAATAGGCAATGTACCCGGTCAGTAGGAGTTTCGTGGTAAGTGGGGTGTTGATCACTAAGAGCGAGGAACACTTCTTAAATTTATTATACTTGGTTTTTCTAAATCTAAGTTAGTCTTAAATTCTATGCTAAAACTATGTAAATCCTTATGTATAATCCTAAAATCTAATGGAAAAAGGGTGGGTTTCAGTCTGAGAGATTGACACGGGTTTGGTGGTGACTTAAAAACCAATCAAGACACTAAAACACCGCAAGCAATTAACAGAAGAATAAAAGAGCGGTATAGCCAATATAAGGAAAACCTTGTATTAACCATTTATATTCCATCAGAATTGATGGTTTGTTTATTAGTGCAATGATTACTTATCTTCGATGCGGCATATCATTCTTATGAACTTAGGCTTTACTTCTTCCTAGACCCTAGACACATAGATCTGTCATCATTAAACGCATCCACATAGAGATATCTTTATTTTTTGATTATAATCTATCTTAGGGATTAAGACAATTGTGATCTTGTTAAACCCTAGCTCATAGAGACTTTACCTGGTGATCTTGTTAAACCCTAGCTCATAGAGACTTTACCCACTTACTGCTTAAAGGCAATTCATACACTAGTATTTCACTAACCAAGTCTTTACCAATTAATTGAGAACGTACTCGTTGATCCCAAGGTTCACCTGCCGGTCCAACTAAGTTCGCAATCTAAAGGCAAATATAGGCTATTATTCGTGATTCTATTGGTCTAGATGTATAAATTACTATATGAAGAGTCATCCCGACATCTAGATTACTTGGTCCATATCACTAGATCTAGTTGAATGATATATAGGTCGCATACAAAAGCACGTAAACAAGTATAAACTAATAAACATAAACAAGCAATCAACGATAAATTAAGCAATCGATATAAACAAAACCAAACATTCAAATCTTTATAATAATGGCTAATACCCGAAGGTATTATCCTTCGAACGTCATAATCAATACAAGAGTAATAATTTAACCAAGGTAAACTAACCGAGTTAACGAATGATACCAAAAACTAAACGATTACAAAAGTATAGGAGATTACAAGCTGTTTCCCATGGAATTAATTACTTTGCTCGACCTCTTCTGCTCTTCTTCTCTTCTGAAAATCGACTTTTATGGTTGAGGTAACAAAAATATGATTTAGCACACTGAAAACCCGTTTTTAGGTTTTCTATTTATAAGGTCTAGAATTTAGTCGATAGGGCGTATTGACTGAGGTCAATACGGCGTATTGGGGGGTTTCTTAGTGTAGGGACCACGTTCGATATCTTCCAACATATTTTATTACTATATCTTGAATACGGCGTATAGGTCTTCTCTGGATATGGCGTATTGAACCTTGTTCCTTTGTGGTCTTTAGTGAAGTGTAGGCACAGATACGATGTATCTTGGTTGATGGATACGGCGTATTGGATGTCAGAATCAGTTTCTTCATATTTCTTCGTTTAAGCTCCGGAATGCGTGCCTTTTTGCTAATCTTCACCAAGTACTCCATTATTACTGGAATTCTCAAATACAAACGATTAAGTAACAATTCATTGCAAGAATTATACATAATGGGTTATATGTCATCAAATATCTCCCCACTTGAATCCTACTTGTCTTCAAGTAGCCTTTAGAAGTTTATAAAAATGTATCCCTTAAGAATTTTTCCGTTTAAGCATTTATTTGATCTATTACAAGTACACAACTAAACACCTCATGAAATAGGTAGATGAAAACACTCAAATCACTCAAGTAATCTATGTGGTAACATGTAACTAATTAGCTCAATTGCTCGGTTGTGACGAGTATTCTATCATAAGCTTGGCAAGGATACACATCTCCACCACTATAGCTAAGGAGTAACAAGTTTATAAAGGTAAAATGGGTTATAATTATAAGGCTTAGGGTTGATCATTCTAACAATCTTTCACCAAAAGTACCACACCAACAAGGTGGCTGAATCACACATACATGGCCGTAACGCCGGAATAGACAAGTGTGTTCGATCACATCCTCATTCGAGTTTAACCAAGGGTTAGGATGAAGAATGATATAGGGTATGGATCTTCTAACTTTCACCAAAAGTAATAAACCAATAAGGCTGGTGAATCACGCATACATGGCCGTAACCCAACAAGGCAGCTGAATCATGCCTACATGTCTGTAATGACGGAATAGACTTGCATGTTCGATCACATCCTCATTCACGTAAAACCCATGGTTAATGATTAGGAAAGGGAAATTAAATTTTGTTTGGTAAATAAAAATTACGAAGCAAATAGATTAAGTCTAAGATATAAGTTGCTAGACACTTTTTCCCTAGACCGTTACCATTAAAAAAGACAGAAATTGGGGGGGGGGGGGGGGGGGGGGGGGGGGGGGGGGGGGGGGGGGGGTGGGGGGGGGGGATCTATTTAAAAAGGCTTGACATAATCAAAAACCAACAACTTTAGTTGGTTTCCATAACGGCACACTGCCCATCATTCCCAACTTAAGATATTTTACAAGACAATGGCCTAAGCAACCACTTTATATAGCAAAACTTACATCGTTGACTCATTGACTATTCAACGATAATTGATTCTTTTAATATGGATTTTCCCCTTCGGTCTAACTTTTTTTGTATACTAACCTCGAAACCCGGTGTAATTTCACCATCTTCACGATCATAATAACTCTGGATAATTCCTTCGGTAATTCTTCATTCTTCGGACGTACCAATAATTGCGTTGGTAATAAAAATACACGAGTTTTGACTACTTTATGCACTCCTATTTGCAATGTGCAAATTTCTTCCCAGCCCTACCAAAGATAGAAAATTAACACAAGACTTGGGAAATACATACTTTACACTTTAAGCAACTAGCAACTGATAAATGAACTTAATCTAATAGGTCGGATAAGGATGTAAGGTGTAACGAAACAAACTGTTGGTGTTATTCCTAAAGGATGGGCTCTATTGGTTTTTCTAGGTGTAATCTTACTTCTTAAGATAAGTAAACAAAGGGTTTAAACGAGGATTTAAACTATCCAGTGTAGTTTAGTTTTAATAAAACAACATATAAAGGCTTTTTGGGTGTAATCCTAGAAATTTATCAATTTAAACAAGTCACCATCTAAATCCATAGTACTCATTATTGTTGTCTTGAATAGATATACCAAGCCAAGTTCTAAAGTCTACAACATCATCGGCACACTCATATTTTGTGGAATTTAGGTAAACATTTGGAAAAAGATAGGCTAAATCCTCACATCTAATAAGGGTTATTATGTGCAGGTTATGTAACTAGTAATTTCACAAAAGTATGCTTTAAATTTTTTTAAATTTGAGCATAAATTTAACATTTTATGGTGAAAAAATAGATACAAGTATACTATTCTTAGAAGAATACTAGTAATCTTTAGATATTAATGACAAGAACTAAGAGTAGAGTGGGTTGAAAAGTTTCTAGAGAGAGAAAGTAACATGGAATGGATGATAATATTATTATGTGTGTGAAAATGAGAAATGAAACAACCAACCACCCTCTCTAAGGCATGGAGAGGGTATATATACTACATACATGGCTGGCCATGGGCCTTAACGGGCTTTCCATGGGCCTTGGGCCAGACTAGCTTACTAGACTAATCATATAACAAACAAACGGGCTAAGACATTACACTTGGAATGACCGATACTTTTCTTGTTTCCAACAATCTCCCCCTAAGGGAGTTCACTCCATTTTACAAAATTATAACCCTAGCATACCTAGCTATAATCTCTTATCTTCAGCTCGTAAACTTGACTTTCTCTTGTGAATAAGTTGTAGTCATCTTCTTTGAGCTTTAGGCTCGAG